>JAYWMT010000383.1:0-124088 GCA_039090855.1 Macrothele yani
ATAGAAAGACGAGTGTAAGCCCAAACATAAAAACAAGGGGTTAGCGCATGCAGATAAACTGTGATTTCGCCGTAAAGAACTAATTGCCATGAATGCCACCAGAGCCTAAGAAAAGACTTTTTAAATCACGTGTTTCCACACGATATATTCTTAAAAATTGAACAGAAATATACATCTATATAAATTTATATATAAATATATATATATCATATTTTATGAATTATTTACTGAAAACTTCTTTTTAATGTAATTAGTAATCACTGCTTAACGAAAGCTAACAGCACATTCTTTCAAATTGACTAAAACTTAATTGCAAAAGAAGGAACCAAATGCAAATTAAGTACTAATATACCTGCAAGACAAAGCTTAATATATAGTAATATCTCCGAAGTTTTAAAAAATCTGAACAATATTCAGGAAATATATGCGAGATATTTAATGTTATTTTAAATTTATGTCCATCATTTTCATCTTACCAAGCCAGTTGGATTCAGCTAAAGAATGTAATTGTCTGCAAAAGACGTAATCAATCTCAAACTCTTTCCTTGGAATTTCCATTTGCACAAAATTAGGAACGTTTTTATCCTGACATTCTAGTATCTAAGCCCCATTTTTCATAAATGAACGAACTTCCCGAAATTTAAGCAGTCTAGATTTCGATGAATTGCATCTTTCACTAAAACACCAATATCTAAAAAGTTATATAATATTTTTCACTCAAATATGTAACATTGAAGTTTTTGCGCGCGTCTGTACCAATGAACCTGTTTTTTGTGTCATCATAAGTAAATACCGTTCGTTCTCCAAAAATATGGCTGACGTGTTGTACAAAATGAATAGTTATCTCTATTCTAATGCAGGTGAAAACTGTTCAAAATATAAAACAACGCATTTCGAAATTCCTGAATAGTTTTGCTTTTAAAGTTTTTGCACAGTACCTAAAGATTCTTTATCACCGAATTTTTAGTAATGTAAAGTTTATTGTGTTTTTACCAGTATTTTGGGAAAATCTGAAAAATCCGCAGATTGTAGAATTTCGAGCAAAAGATGAACATTTGAAAATAAGGGACACTTTTTTCCCTATTCCTTGTGTAATAAAACATACCAAGTTTCAATTACTTTATTTCTTCAGAGCGATTATTTATAATCGAATCACTTATTTTCTAGAAAAATAATGGTGAAATATGTATAATTCCCATTAATTCCTCAATCAAACTTTTTGTATTCGTCTGTTCGGCTTAATGAAAATTTTGATAAACAAAATCAAAATGAAAAAAAGAAACAAAATTCAAGGGTATCTCTTTTATTAAATTGTTGTTGTTGAGTTGCATTCAGACGGTGCTTAAGCTGGTGTTTTTTGTCAGAGAGTGTAGGACTGGGCAAAAAGTCTAAATTAACTTTTAGAAGTTTCTAAAGTTTTTTTCAATTCAAACAGCAACTTTAAAATTGTCAAACTCAAAACAATAAAAGACATTTCAGCTGGGACACACTTGGACTCTAAGATTACTGCTGTAGCGATAGCTTATCCCGTCACACTCTTAAACACAACATTGAAATCGCGGGAAGCCCATTAATTAGCCACGACTGTAGTAGGAGTAATTGGAAAACTCATATATTGATATGGTTTTCTAAAAAGGAAAAACAAATATTTTTCATACGCTGAGGTTCAATGCAAAGCACATTTTTTTATTCGATAGCACAATGACGAAGAAATATCTCAGTACTTCTCCAGTGGTCTTTATAACAGCCGTTCAAGGAAATATCAGGATTATGTGCTTAAAATTGCACTAGGGTATACATCAATGGTTTCTGGAAAATTCTTGCTGACACAGATTACCACACTGAAAGACATGCCAGTGTATATATCAAAGTATAAACTGTTTGTGGAACTCATCCAAAGAAGACTGAAACTGAGCTGAAGATTTTCCGAACGTACCCAAATTATACTCCTGTTACTTAGAAAAACATCTTAGTCATAATTCATGATATTTCGGAGAACACTGTGAAACTGAAGTTGGCTATGAGTTTTTCATTGTTTGGTTTGAATTTAAGTTTTAATTTATTCTACGATCTGGGTAACCAACACTGCGTTTTTATATATAATTCAAGACTACACACTTGTGATGCTCATTTAGAATAAATTATCAACGTTTTTTCACAATTAAATGTTTTATTAACAATGACCAGGTTTTTGCAGAGCAGTCTGGCTCGGCATCATTCGTCCTGATGATGCCGAGTCAGACGCTCTGCGAAACTATAGTCGATGTTAATAAAACATTTAATTGTGAAAAAACGTTGATAATTTATTCTAACTGCGTTTTTATTAGGACTTTTTGTGTGCTTCAGCAAATAAACATCTTTGAAGATACTTTTCCCGAGATAGTTTTTAAAACAACATTATGGAATTAGGTCATGTCAAGCAGTATATCATTTCTAAAATATTATATTTTATTTTAATCAAATTTTTTTATAAATGTATTTATGTTGTGCACACACATATATATAAAAAAACGAAGTCTTAGATTAGGCTTCGTTTCGAAACTGTAAGCAGGGTTATCATTACGGAATCCAGACTTTTGTGGCATTCAGTTAGGCGTAAATGTTGACAAAGCCCATTAAATGAAATAATGCCTACACGAAATTCTTAACGCTTAACTGGGAAGTTAGTTACAATTAGAAAATTGCTATGTGAAACAGATCTAGGCGAGAATTTAAAATTCGATGTAACTTTCCCCAACAACTTACTCTGGCATGCAGTCCAGGTGCTGTCGACAGCTTTTCTGAGTGCTTCGTTCTACTACGGGAAAGCGATAGAGGAAGAATTTAAAACGCTGACATGAAAAATAGTAGTTTGCTGTTAAGCAATGTGTTACTTAGAAAAACTTAGGAGCAACAAATGATATTTCAATATTACTCTGGTAAGGAATCATGCAACTTTCAGTCTAGGTAAATTATCTGATTATTAGAGGGCTACTATCAAGTACCATATTGCGCTGAGTTCTTCAATACACCCTCTGCCTGGATTAAAACCTGATGACTGTGAGGGCTGAAAAGCGTTCACCTAGTTAGGACAGAATGAGAAGTTAACGAGAAGTTTATAATACGTCAAGCCCCGGTTAATCCTGATCAACGATATCGTGTGTGTTCCCAAAATCCAAACGGCGAGTCAGCAGGTTGCTCAAGAATGTGCTGTGTTGAGTTTGTGATGTCCCATAGTAGTAATTGCAGAATGGAGGACAAACTGTGTAGCACACATCCAAAGGAGATGCTGAACATATATTTATAAAGTCGTCTAGACGATGATGTGAAAGAAAAATCGCCTAGAAGAGTAAAAAAAGAATACATTTATTCCTCAGGGAAACATATTTCGGTGATTTTTAAATAAAACATACTTCAATAGACAGGGTACATTTAACAAACAGTTCTGTAATTAACCTTGGGAACCAATGCATAAACCTACCACATCTCCGTAAAGTGCTTCCTTTTGCTTTACGCTTCCTTATTCCGTTCAAATCATAACTTATTTACCAATTCTTTAGGAAGAGTCCATTTTCCTTTCTCTTCATACTCTACCATCACAGCCACATTCCGAATTTAATTTTGGAATTCTTCATCTTTGAGAATAGAAATTCGCAAGGATTTCGCTTATCGGAAAAGGTAAAACTGTACAGCTAAAGTGCAGTTAAGGAGGTATTTATATTTCGTACGAGTAAAAGCCGTATACTTTAGAAACAGTATTTTTTTTCCATTTCATATTTCCTTAACGTTAACATTACCTTACATTTGTAGAGGAATTTTTAGCACGTTTTCTCTAAAAAAATACCATGTTTATGTTATTGGTCAGTCCGTCCGTCCGTTCGTAGACACGATGTCTTCGGGTAACTAATTTTCCAATTTGAAAAAAATCTTTTCGCATTCGGAAGCTTGAAATGTGCGAATGACGACCCTTTCATTTTGTTTCAATTTTACGGTGAACGATTTCGCCGCTAAAGGGCGCAAAGGCAGATGATATCTAATTCAAAATGCATTTTGTTCCATAAATTTGCTTATAAGAACGCAATTCAAAAAACTATTTTGCCTTCTGATTCCGCTCATGGCTAAGATTATTTTAGGTATAGACACTTTTTCAACTTACGCATAGTTTATCCGCTAGGTTGCGTAAATTGCAAATTGCGTGTCCCCTGATATCTCTGCTTCTAAAAAACTCCGATTTGAAAAATACTAAAAGAGGATACAGCTCCTGTTTGGAAATACTTTGCATTTAATTTCTAACATGTGGTATAAAACGGTTGGGCCACCAGGGGGCGTAAGGAATAATATCCGTTTGTGATGCATCTTTAGCAAACTATGAGCTTCTACAATCTCGACTGAAGAAATTCTTTCCTGAACCGATAGTACTCACGACGACAAACCTTTTTCGAATAATTTCTTCTTTAAACAATGCATGGTTTCTCTCGCCAGAGGCGCTGATGTATATCTTATTTTTTTCAATATCTCTGCTTCTCTAAGAATGGGATTTGAAAAAATGTTCTTAGTTGTTGGAATAGAGTTTCCGGTGCGACATGGGTTTTCATATAATTTTTTCTCTGCTAGGGGGAGTAAAAGCAATTGCGCTTTCGCTGATATTTCTGCATATTGAACTCCGAATTGAAAAAAAAATTCTTCCTGCACCTGATACAGCTCCCAGTGGGAAATGTTTTGATTGTAATATATGTTTTTTATAATATATGCTTTGGCCAACAGGTGGCGTAAGACTTAATTTCATGCCTCGTAGGTATTTCCAGCCGTGTTATGGACTTTTAAAAGCTCGATTGAAAAATCTTTCAGAACTGAGTACTGTCGCAAGTATGTCGATAAACATTTGAGAATATTTTCTTTCTTAAAATAATGCATGGTTTCTCCATCAGTGGGCGGAGAGGTATGTATTTTTCTGTCATTATTCTCTCTGCTCCTGACAGTCGAAATTGAAAAATAATTTCTTTGTTAGGCCTTTCCGGTAGAAAAACTCTCATATAATTTCAAAACTTTTAAGTAACACATGGACTTTCCGCTAGGGGGCGATATGGTAAAGTGCGTTTTTCCGGATATCTCTACTTCTAAAATTCCGATTAGGAAAAATTCCTTCTGCACCGACTACAGCTGCTGATAGGAAGAATTTCTAATGCCTGATAAATAATGGTTTGGCCACCAGGTTGCGTAAAAGGTAATTTCTGCGTCTCATGTATTTGTGGCAAACTCTGAGCTCCTGAAAAACTCAACTGCAGAAAACATTCTTTCGTTGACCGATACTGCTCAAGTACGAAAAACCTTTTGAAAATATTTTGTTCTTAAAACAATGCAGGATTTAAAGGCCAGAGGGCGTAAAGTCATATCTTATTTTTGTCGTTAATCTCGGCTTCTAAGAGTCTGATTTAAAAAAACAAAACTTATTTTATTGTTGGAGAAAACATTTCCGTGTGAAAATATTTCTCATATGTTTCAAATTTTTATTACCGCTCAAGTCTGCTACCAGGGGGCGTAATATCACATTTCTCTTTACATCAATGTTTGCGAGACTAAAAACCCGATTGAAAAACTTTTCTCTTCGGTAGAATAATACTATTAACTATGCAAATTGTGTGTGTAATTTTGTTCCAAAATAGTACACAAATTTCCCAGCAAAGGTCGCATATGCTTATTCTGTTTTTCCCAATTTCATTGCTTTTAGATTTGCAATTTAACAAATGATTTTGACACAGATGGTCATTTACCTTGTAGAACACTTAAGGGTAATGATAAAAGAAGAGGAACGAACTTTCTCGTAATTTTTTTATGATTTCTAAATACAGTCACATAATTCGTAAGAAAAATTGTAAATATAATCACTTGGTAAAATATTATATTTTCCAGATATAATTTCTAACAAGTATGCTTTAAAAACCTATTGACATCACCTTTTTATGTTCTAATTCCTAATCTCTCATGTTTTACCGCAGGAATTGCGTGATCACATCATCGTAAAATGAGTGACTTTTTCTTCAGTTCTACCAGCAGAGCCGCGTCCTCTGCAACAGGTTCATCGCAGGAAAAGATCTTTCCTGTGTTTGCGTTCCTCTACATTCGCTTCATCGCAGAAACTAGCGTTCGACTGTAGCGGTGGAAATCGGAATCGTCATGACCAATTCCGCTAATTTGTAAGTTTCTTTGAATGCACATCGAAGTTGACTATCTTGTATCAATTTTACAAGCTGGTACACTGGCTTTCTTTGCAAATTCATGAAAAAAAAGAGGACTTTTTAGTTCATTTTTTAAGCGATCGTTGTCGAAAAGAGACCCGTAGAAATATTTTAATTTTTCTAGAGAATCCCATCAGGATAATCCTTTGCATACTGATCATATTTCACGTTACAAAGCATTTGAAAAAAATTCAAGTTTACAAAGTGAGGAATATCTTTTCTTCCATCTCCAGGCATATGTCGTCGACTATTTCCTGCTTGAATCGAAGACATGAGCTTTTCGCATCTTCTACCAGATGCTTTTTCATCTTTTAGGCTTTGATTCATAAATCACATAGCCTTTCTTTTGCTACAGAAACCCAAATGTCATCAAATCCCATGTTCCTGATTATTGCTAAGCTGTTTTACAGTGTCATGCACTTTTCACAACAATACAATATATCATACCATGAATTTTGTAATATATTATTCAAGACATTAGTATAGGCAAACAGTTCAGAAAACAATTTCTGGAAACAAAGTGGTCCTACAATTTTGCACGAAATACAAAAACCCACGTTCTTTGATTGTGCAGCATCCACGTCCCATTAACCAGAAAATTCCACAATATGTGAAAAAATTCAATAAGTTGACTTTTGTGACACATTACAGTGTTCGGTAAACGGGAAATAAAGTTTCACCTGGTTAGTACGACTGACGGAATTTTCTTAGCAAAAAAATCTTGCAAAGCATACATTCTTTTTGATGATTTAGAAAAGTAGGCTGCTAATCCACTCATTGTTCGGAAAAAATACCTGATACATTCACTGATATTCGAGAGGCTTTGCTTCGGAACTAATTTCAAAGCATGGGTGTAGCAACGCGTAAATATTGCTAAAGGGTAGGTTTCAATAACGTTTATCTGCAACCCGTTACTATGTCCACTCATTACCCAAGCACCATCATAAGTTTGCCCAACCAACTTTTCCTTAATACACTGCTGAACAATTGCTAAGGACGGATGACAATAGCAACGATAGCAACCATAAAATGGAAGGCAGGAAAATGTGGAAATTAGCATAAGTGCGGGATACAGTATGACGTGTTGTGCCTATGCAAATTTTGACGATTGCCGAACTTGTTCGTGACGTCATAGCGCTGATAAGAGATATAAATAATTTGACGCGTATTGACCGTTGTTGTTCAAACGCAAAGTTGAAAGGGAAAGAATCAATTGACGAACTTGCAAGTTTCAGTATGTCTTCCCGACATCACCTAGATGATTTTACGCGTGGCCGTGTTATTGGCAAGATTGAAGAAGGACGAAAAATAACAGATGTTGCCAGGGAGTTCGACGTCAGCCATAGTGTTGTTTCAAGGCTTTGGAAATCATTTCAAAGAAATGGAGAGTGTAGCAAACGTCACGGGGGAGGTCGTGTTCGCAGTACAACACCTGCAGAAGATCGGTACATAGTGCTATCAACAGAAAGACACCGGCGCAGCACAGCTAGTGAGGTAGCAAATCAGTTTATGGCTGGGCTACTGGCAAGCGGATCTCCCGAAAAACTGTCGCCAGATCGCTTGCATGAAAGGCGGACTATACGCTCGCCGTCCTGTTGTGTGCATCCCATTGCCCAGACGTCACCGTACCGCCCGTTTGCAATGGTGCCATCAAACATCGCAATAACGACTGGTCAACATCGCAATAACGACTAACGCTGATAACGACTGGTCTGATCGTCCTCTTCTCAGATGAGAGTAGATTCACAGCTCTATCGTCTGATTGTCGACGAGAACTGATCTGGCGTGATAGTGGTACTGCATATTGTCCAGCAAACATACAGGAAAGGGACCGATATCCGACATGTAGTATCATGGTATGGGCTGGCGTATCATGATCAATGGCCGTACGTCCCTCTATGTGCTTCCAACTGGGACTATGACTGGCCAACGATACATTAATGATGTTCTGCTACCTCATGTTCGCATGTTCCTGTGGTGCTGTTGGTGGCGATAGATTCATTTTTCATGGACGACAACGCAACATGTCATCGAACAGTCGCTGTCCAGGAGTGTCTTGAGAGCGAGGATATTCAACGCATCGTATGGCCAGCACGTTCTCCAGATCTGAATTCCATTGTAAATGTGTGGGATGGCTTTGAGGAGGAGTCTTGCTGGTCGCCAATGCCCTCCAATAAACAAGGACACCCTCATCCGTACACTGACAGAGGAATAGGATAAATTACCCCAACAGCTGCATGATAATGTTGTGCGTAAAGCATGACACGACGTGTGGAATCTTGCATCGCCCTCCATGGTGGCCATATCCTTGTATTGACATTCTTACGCCAGAACGCCTGCGGACGGTAATTGCATTTTTTTCACGTTTACGTATCTCTGCACAAAATTGCCTGTTTGTTAATTGAACACGTTCCAAAGCCTTCTGAATTTCAGAGCACAATAAATTGTCTTTCTTGTAATGTCCTGGCATTCTGACATTATTTTATTTCACTTGGCATCCAACCACACTTACTTTTTTATGCGCTATACAGCCGTTTATGATCCGTTCTTAGCAATTGTCCAGCAGTGTATTAAATTCCTCAACTGCATTTATAACATGTTTAAAAAGACCACTAGCAGTTCTGTCATCACTTACGCGTCGGTAAAACCCATGATCCTTTCGTGTATTTGCCCACAATGAACAAAACATAAAATAGGTTGATAGCTGGGATTTTGTCATGACATCGGAAGTTTCATCCAAGAGAATGGTCACAAATGTGTTTGAAGTAATTTCTCTCTTTTATAGCATGTTTAACCACATTGGATTTAACGTTAACGGTATCATTCTGTACAGTGTAAGAAGTTCCTCGAAATACAGTCAACGATTATTAATGACTGTTTAAAAGAAGGTCATACCCACAGAGCACATTTAAAAATCGATATAATTGCTCTGATTACATGAATCTTCAGACACGTCATGACCTCTGAAAGGAAGTTCTTGCTTAACCAGTTATCATACAGCATCAATTATTATTTTCAAGATGTCTCTATTTTTCTTCCACTTCTTCAGTATGACGTGTTATTTCAATTTCTCTCTGCTTGCTAATGAGGAGTCTCAATTCTTCGTGTTCCAATTACCTTGAGATTTCAGGAAAAGACTGCACGTGTACCTGGGAGCGCTCATCTTTTTGCATAGCTGTGGCAAAATGATTAAGATCGGAATAACCGTTCTTATTCCACACACTTTTCTTCTTGGAAAACTAGAAAAAACAAAGCCAACGAAAAAGTCTTGACCTCACTTTACATCCAGTTAACCATTCTACTGTATGGTATTGTGAAACATAGAAATGTCTCTTGTACTTCTGTTCTTTTATCTTTATGCTTGCACTGGTAATTTTGGAAGAGGCGGACGAGGCTTACCTTCCTTCAACTAGTATTTACACAATCTGGAAAAGTCCTGGCCAAAAAATTGGACACTTAGTAAATCGTCAACACTGTTCGCTATCCTATATATGTAACAAAAATTCTAATTCCATTTTTAAATCTGCGCTGAACAACACATCGATTCATACTGCAACGAAAAAGGAGGAAAACAACTAGCAGTAGAACATTGGACTGTATGATGAGTCTACGCGATTACGAACGGAAATAAAAGTGACCAGTGTTGCTTTTTTTAGGCGCGCACACCTTAATAACAGTTTTTGCCGTGCGTTGAAACCACGACAAAATAAAAACCGTGAAATGCAACGCCATCCAGGACCGCTTTAAATCGCAGCTGCATTACGTACCTAGGTGTCCGCTGATTATACAGCACACCTGCAGAGGCAAAATATTACTTACTATTATGTTTTGTTTGCTCAACAAAAGCAAAGAACCTTCTCTCTTACGAAAGCATCGTATAAGGGAATTGATTTTAGCTACCACGCGAAGCTTCAGGACAAATTCCTTTGCCGAGGTTTTTTATCCAAAAAAATAATATAACAGCAACTAGCATCAACGCTGAACTGCGTTACGCCATGGGATTGCAAGTGGTGCTTTTTCTGGGAAGCACAAATTCAGAGATCAGCTGTAATGCTTGGGAAAAATAAAACGTGACCTGCAGCGCCATATAGGGAGCACTTGTACCACTATTGCTTGGGCAACATCGGATTGCAAGTGGTGTTCTTTCCCTGGCCAGCACACCCTGAAAGATCAGCTGTAATATTTGAACCACATGGAAATGAAAACGTGACTTGCAGGGCATCTGGAGAGTGGCAGTTGAAGCACTGCTGTATATTGCCCTTTGTCCGGTCGGGCTCAACTGAGATTGAGTCCCCAGAAGGGATACCAAATGGAAGTTGTTTCCTCATGGGTTTGGAATTAACGAGCTGAAAAATCACAGTTGGAAAGTCCCGCTTGGGGATGTTTTACAGCAGCACGCACACCTTGGTGATCACAAAGGAATCTCTGAGAGCAGCGTTTGACAATATTTCCTGGACACTATCGACCGGTACACCCACTCCCAGTCCTTTGTTGATGACAATTTGAGCGGTTTTTCAGTCGGTAGGGTAAAGGTGAAGAACTAGGTTTCAAAGTTTTTTACTCCAGTCTTCAAGGAGAGATGTCAACCGCCGATAATACTCACATTTATGGTGGTACTGTCCCTTACCATTTTACCGCCGACTCCTAAAAGATCCTTTCATATTCTTTCATTGGATCACAGGCCACTTGCTGATTCCCTTACACACCACTGGAGGCCCCCTTTTGGACAAATTACATGCTAAACATTTCGCAGGGTCTAAAATGATATTCACCTGCTCAGCGATGACGGATACGCTTGAATTGTCCTCTTACAACTCTACGCACAGAGGGTTGAACTGGTACTCAATGTCGGCCTCAGTTAGGTTTACCAGCTGTCCATTTTCGATGCGAGAAGGAGTAATTTCCATCCTTGGCCTCTTGCCTTCTTCTTAGGAGAATCGAGAACCGAAGTGGATGGCTCTGTCATAGTTTTGGGCTGCGCTTTCACCCTTACTTCCCAGTAACATCAGCCTGCCAGAAGAATATTTGGATACTTTGAAGGTTGGGAAGGGAGTTTTGCCCACAGCAGTGGCCGCAGCATGTGTTGGCCTAAGCAATATTTCAGTGACTTCAACCCCATTCTTCGGCTCTTCTCCAGCAGTATATCGGGAGACATCCTGTACTGAGTGGTCACTGCCACTTTCAGTATCATTCGACTCTATGGACACACTTGGTCTGGAGACCAGAGATAATCTACCAGGTGTCAGAACATCCCTCAACCGATGAATTCCACAATTGATCCTCATCACTCATGGGCATGTGCCGCCTTGCCCTTCTTGCTAGGAGTCCAAACTGCACTGCAGAGGGAAGCCAGGTGATGCTGCTCATTAGACCACGACAGTCCGAGCTTTCATGAAGTCTTAGGGTCATGAGAAGAGAGGAGGTCCTTTGCTTTATTCACGACAGCAAGAGCACTTGCTGCTCTTTGGCCTGGGGTAAGTATTACATATGAGATTCGCTCTAAGAATAGGTCATCATCTCAAAGTTTTCTTGTGAGATGCGGGCCTTCTTAGAAACATGTGAGCTGCCTACAACTCTGTACAATAAAGTGTGTTTGCCTTAAGACAACTCTGTACAATAAAGTACAAAAATATCACAGCAATATATCACTAGAAAATAAATGGACAGAAATACACTCTAGGCCCTAGCAAAAGCTCTAATAATTCTTCTGATATAATAGATGCCTAACGCTATTTTTTGTATTAGAGCTCCACTTTGAAACCTAGTACCTGAAACTTAGCACTAAGTTCTAACGCTAAACAAATATAGACTACAGCATAAAATGAGTTCCACAAATGAAGTACGACACGATACACCACTGCCTCCCTTCTATCTATTATAATCGATGTAGAGAAGAATTGCTGTGAGCAACTAGCCAAAAATACAATACAACCTAACTCCTATATTACAACGGCAGAACAGCTATAGAAGAACCTAACTTTAACAGCCCATCAAAATCTGGTTCCTAAAACTATATAGCAAAAAGACACAGTCTAACACCTAGCTAGCTCCAAAAAACACGATCCACAAAAAATAAAAATTTCTGGAGATTAATCAAAACAACAAAAATAAATTTTAACGAAAAGCTTACCTTGCTGACGTCTTCTTCTTTACTTTGCAATGAAAAATACAGACAAAAAACACTAATTTGTTGCAGCAAATCCGAGCCCAATTGAAGGAAAATACTAAACTATTTGGCTGGAGCGAAGCAGTACCAAATTAACACGAAACGTTATTGGCTGGTGCGAATCACAGACCAATTTAAATACGCACAAAACACTTGCACGATAGGACACACAACACTTAAAGTATGAAACGCACATCACAGCACTAAAGACACACTACACCTTCACAACAACGGTGAGTTGAAACACTCCTAAAATTTGAAGAAAGCACAGGAAATAAGCACACAGAGATTAAGGGATTATCTCCGCAAAATCCGATTATCGCTGACCTTCCTTGCAGGAACGTCACGGGAAGCATACGGCTTGACCTAAAGACTAGCACAAGCAGATGATCCCACGTCTGTTCACAACCGAAGCAGGAAGTAGACTAAGTTTGAGTACGAATTTTCCATCTATGGATTATTTGTATTTGTTTTCAAAGGATTAATCTTTATCTGCTCCCCTGTCTCAACGGGTGCTCAAGAACTACTTTTATTTACTTTCAACGTCTTTTAAAGGAGGGGTGGCTTGTAACACTAATATAATCCGAGACTTTGGACCTGCACAATGCTGACCATTTGTGCAAGTTATACGTTCTGTTGGCCTTCTTGTTATCGGACGTGTCAGAACTTGTTGACAATCTGTTGATGTTTTAGAGAATCCACGATTACCGCAGGAAGTGCACTTTCCGTCTTGTAAGATGTTTCAAGTTCACAGTTAGGTAGAAGACATCTTGAAAACATCCACAAGGAAAAGACGTAAATGTTGCCAATTCATTTTTACATTTTTCTTTCCTTTTTTATAGAAGGTGATATTTTGAAAATTTAGAGTTTTTTGACGAAATCCTCTATTTACCCTATTTTGCGTTTCGCACTGACATTCCCAATTAGTGTGAGTACTTATTTTTATTAATGAAATGGAGAAATTCTAATATAACGTACATAATTTTAAAAGAAACTTTGTATTCAAATAAAATTCGTAATATAATTTTTTTCTCCGACTATATTCGGATTTTTGATCAAACCGAAGCCGTTGGTCAAGTAAATATATTAATAAGCCGTTGGTCAAATAAATAACCATAGCTCGAACAGTTGAAGGGAAATTAATACCAATGACACCTTAATCTTTGTAAAGAGCGCTTTTTGTAGTTTTAAAATGACTCTTGAATAGACTACGACATTAATCATCGAAAACTGCGGGATAAAATACAGCAGTTCGTTTTGTTTCAGTCTATTTAATGTGCATCTTCTGTAAAACAATTTCTAAGGCTTCCTTATATCTAGTTATTTACAAGCAGCGATTAGCGACCGAAATTATCAAGGGGTATGTTATTGTAATTCTGTACTTGCACGTGGAATTTACATGGAGAATTTATTTAGGAAAAATATTTGTTTTTCAATACCACGTAAGAACCTTCGCATTACAACAAGCTATTTTGTTTCACTAGGAGTCAAAATTCTCATTTAATAACTCCATTCCGTTGTGCACGTTTTTGTTCTACATAAATTCTTCTAGTGTGCAGCGCTCGTTTGGAAAATACAACTGCTTTGCTATCTTCTTGAAGCAACCAGCGCACCTATTGTTGTAGCCGTATAGGTACCTGTACGAAGAAATGGAGTTCCGTATTTGAAGTACGGAACATTTTTCAAAAGGAGCATATATTTACTGTCACTTTGATTTTGAATGTTAGGGGAAACCTAATTTTTGCTAGAATGTATGATGCTTATTTTAACGATTTAAACTGTCAGGATTATATCTCCTGTGCACTGACCAACAAATTCGTAAACACAATACATAGGACCCGAAATTGGTTTGCTTGCAGGTGAACAAAAACAAACTTTGGCTACTGCATTTCCTGAGCTGAAATACCCTCCGGTTATTCAATCATATAGAGTTGAGCAAAGAACAATTCAATACCCACGAAACTTGGAAGTGTTTTTGTGGGACCCGATTGATTCACTGATACATAGTGTGTTTGTAGAGATGCTCATTCAATTACGTAACATATCGGGGACATTCGGGTTCAAGAACCTGAAGTACACTAGAATTTGCAGTGTTATTTTTTATGAAGATATATATCACAATGTTTTCCGATTTACAGAAATGTCCCTTTCAACACAGTATGGTATGTGAGCAAAAGAAATGGTGACACTGCCAAGGCAGAAAAACAGAAGACAAGTTCCTCAGATACAGAAGCAGAACGATTCGTGGTTTATCGAGGCCTCAATGTAAAATTGTTAAATAGGGACCATCACTAATCTAAACTTGACAACAAGAACAAGGCTCATAGACATGAAAATCTTTAAACCTACAAGCTTAAGTTGCATATTTATTCGGCTTATAAGGTAACTGAAAAACGCAATATAATCAACTGATATGTTTTGAAATTGCGTACATTTTGCTTTGATTTGCTTAGATTATTGCACCGTAACTTGTATTATAGGCCAAAAACTCACACAACATTTTGCCATCAACTTTCCGTGGGTTGTTCTTCAGTATCATACAACGTTGCTTTTGTAATCGTTTAAATGACAGAGTAATAATAATTGAAAATACATCTCCTGTTCGTCATGCATGAATTATGAGTTTTTTCGGCTTCCTTGAAAATGCTGCAAGAATTAAATTGAAGTTGTTTGCAAGGAAAATCGGAATATAGAATTATGAATTTATCTAAAACAGTTACTTCCAAGAAATCGAAATATCTAAGCAAAATTGTTAATAAATTTAGGAAAATATAATTGCAATCAACTATTTGTTGAAGGAATGCTTTTCGACCTTGAATTTTTTGTTGTTCCTGGAAAACATGATTTTAATAATTTCTAAGTCATCTAAAAAAACTCATCTGATACTGGAATCCAGGAGTTAATAAAACGGTTAAATAATTTAATAAATTATTTAACCGTTTGTTAATATAGTTTCAAAATGTCCAATGTTCTCATTTTGGAAACAAGAACATATCAAGCGTGGTTTACTCAAATGAAATCTGTTATCAAACTGAACAAATCTATTTATAAGATCCGAGAACTTAGCATGGAATTCAACAAAAATTTTCCCCGTTAACAACTTGAGTGGATACTGGCGCCTGACAACAAAAATTTTTGCCGTCTTGGTCAATCCAAATATTTCTCTACTTTTTTCTAAACAGTTTTTGCATAGCAAGGTCAGGTAACACTCGAGAGAATGATTTTAGGACACCCGGCGATTACCTCCGGCAGTCCACTACCCTCCCCGTGATTAGAATATACAATATATCAATACATTATATAATGAGAGAACCAGATACACATTTTCATGCATTTTTTTTTCAATTACATCGCTTTGCGATGCTTAGTTTTATTAACTTCTTTCACAAAGCAAAATGTAAACTATTGTTTATGTCGTACTTTTGGTAAACTTACAGTCATAATTATTTTTACTTAAAAATCCTTGTAGAAATACTCTTGCTTTCCTGAGATAAGTGCTAATCGTGAGTGAGGTAATTCATACCTTTTCCTGATTTCTGGTATTCACAGTGTTATTTATTAAGCGGCACAGCAACAAAGATTTTCAAGGTGGAAGCAACAAAATTGGCTTAGATTTCAGTAAGGACGAAACAAATATCTCTACTCTAAAAAAAAGTAACTGCCGCCGCTGCTTTAGAAAATTTCGCGACGCTCTTGCTTCTCCTAGCTCTCAGGCGCAAAACGTGTTGAACACAAAAATACGAAATTTACATCGTTTGTAGATAATTGTTTGCTGCCATGCTTTCAAAAAATTCCTAGCGGGCACTTACATTTTTTGCACTTATATTTTTTGTTCTTTCTTTAGGAAAATTTTCGTAATCTTTTAATTTCTTGAATGGTGACTGCAAATAATGCAGTACATTTTTCTCCAAATGATCATTTTCCTCAAGACGTTTTAGCAAAGGAAAATTAAAGAAAAATATTTAGGATCGTAGCAGTGAAAATTAATCCTAAGTAAAATCCTTAGGATCGTAAATAAAACTAACTCCTAAGTAAAATCCTTAGCATCGAAAGTAAAAAAATAAATCTTAAGAAAAATCCTTAGGAACGTAAGTAAACGTAAATCCTAAATAAAACCTTTAGAATCGTAAAATTAAAAAATAAATCCTAAGTAAAATTCTTACGATCGTAAGTAAAAACAAATATTTAGTAAAATATTTAGGATCGTAGGTAAAAGTGCTAATCCTAAGTGAAAATTTTAGGTTCGTAGGTAAAAAGAAAATCCTAAGTAAAATCCTTTTTTGATCCATGACTTTTGGGGTGGGCCTAAAAATGAATCTTGATCCATGACTTTTGGGGAGGGCCTAAAAAATGAATCTTGATACATGTGCAATTATTTACTCTGTTTCGTATTTGATAAATTCTTCATACTATAATACGAAGAGTAATGTAAATAATTCACATATAATTAACACTTATTTAAGCTCTTCAAAAGAGAATTGAAAGTCATAAATACTAAGATTGAACGGTTGACCCTTTAATTGTACATTGAACAAAAGGACATTGCAAACATATTTCTGATTAAAAGTACAGAAAAAAGTAGAAGCGTATTTTACAAAACAATTTGAAAAAATAAATAATTTTTTAGATGATCCACAGCTAAATATAAGTACTTTCTGGGCAACTGAGGTCGTGACATTAATAAATAAGGGCTGTATATTCTGTGTAAGATATTTTGCTTAATATTTTATCAACAAGGTACTATCGTTATGAATTTAACTACTATCACTAAAATGGCGCTTAATGTAATTACTAACGCTAAAACTGTAAAGAAAATTATTAAAAGTAAAAAAAAAAATGTTTATAATAACAGAAAGTCTAGAATTGCATTTAATGGGGGGGAGGGGGTTAACGTTATAGCACGCACATTTTCCGCGGCACGAACTGCCACTAATTCGTAACAAACAAATCATGGAGCACGTGGAGGGATCTGACGCATAAGTGTGTTAAAGAAAAGGTAGAACCTCCGGACTGGAAACGTCAGAGCAATACGGTTGAAAGAGTTAAAACGATTTTCTTTTTGCACAATACCTAATAACACTTCCCACCTGAGGAACAAATTGCTGGTAGATGATTTGAAAGCACCATTTGTCTAAGTAAAAATAAAAGAAGAATAAAAGAACAGAACTACGTAGAATAGTGGAAACTTTAATAAAATATACAAACGCAATAAACAAATTTATTTGTGCCTTCTTTTTATCTAACCGCTTTTTCCTCAACACATTGTAAACCAGAACATCAAGAAACCACAGGAAATTTGCCGTCATGTCAGGACAAATGAAAATTTCTTGTGTTGCTCGTTTTTTTAATTTCGGCCACGTGGACTCACATGCGCCAATTAAATTTCTTCTGGGATGGCACTCAACGTGTCACCTAGAAAGGCAAAAACCACCTCAAGTAAATACAGTACTCAAAAATATGATAATGCATATAATTTCGTATTATTATTTTGTGCTCTGAATTTCAGAGTTTTCTGCTGTAAGTTCCCAATGTTCTTTTAATTTTTTTTTTCAAAAACGTGCATTCAGAAAATCTGCTGAAAAATTAGCAATCAGAATTAGTGTTAGCGCGAAAATCTCTGGGCTGTACCTGCCAAGGACCGAAAAGGTATACTGTTATTTCTTTGAAAGGGCGAATTCTTCTTTTTCCCACCTTTTTGGGATGCAATGGCAATATGCAAATATGAAATGAGTTTACGAAGTAAACAGTGGAATGGCATTGTGCCATAGTTGCGATTACCTTCGGTGGCGCAGTGGTCCAAGTGCTGGCTTCTAGCCATTCGTCTGAGATAGGTTCCGGTTGGAAATCCCACTGAGGCATACATGTTGTCTTTGTCTTAGAGGTGACTGACTCTCTCCTTTCCTTAGAAGCAGTGACTTTAAATTTGGGACAGGCGATTGCTTATAGCCCGGTGTCTTCCCGCTATGCCTTTGACGGTTATGTCTTTATCCGTTGTACCTTATATTATGGGGTCATTAGCGGTTTTAAAATGCGGAGACAAAATTTCAGACAGAGAGGAAGTCGCGCTTCGCATTTTCCCGCTATGCCTTATATTGCAGGCATAAAAAGCAGCACAATTTGCCTGCTGGAAAGGAGAAGTTACCTTTCAAGGCAGACTCACCTTATTTGTCTCTTCTTGTTAGCGTCGTGCAAATCTGTGAAAGAATAGACCAGACTCATGCGCTCTGAGTATTTCATCGATGTGAATCATTTTATCCCAGCGATTTTTAATTTTAATTTTGTTTACGCGGATTTCTTGGAAAATTGTTATTTTCTTCCGGAAAGTTTCTTTTGGTCCACGGAGTACCTAAGAACAAACTAAAATTGCGTATTAATTGAAGGTTTTTTGTATGGATATTATCATGCGGAAATTTGGACAAACTTATCGGAAACCAAATACAAAAATTTCCAAGAAAACCGCGTAAACAAAAAGCATTATATTTAAGCACTTCAAAAGCATTGCTTTTTTTCAAAAAAGTTAAACTTATACAAGGTGCGTTCCAAAAAGTTTCCGGATTGGCTACAACATGGCGCCACTGCCATGTCAGTAAATATGTTTTAGCATTATGTACTGTTACATTTAAATCTTCTGTTAATCAACATTCCCGTGAAAAAACTGATTAAATAACATTCTGTGCTGTAATGTGTAAAGCATAAACATAAATCGTATCGCATTTTGACGAGGGTAACATAAGACACATCACAAATGTATCCTGATTTAAAATCGGAAGCTGTGGACGCAATTATTTTACTATTTTTATTTCTCACAATTGAGTGATTATGCATTTTTTTAAATGTCTGAAAAGCAATGCCAAAATATACGGACAAGGAATGATCCATGCGTACGCAGTGCTACGGTAGCCTTAATGTGAAAAATGAAAACGCGGGTCAGAACATTTCAGCCGTTTCTTCCCTATTCTTAAGTAAAAGTTAGCCGCATACCAACGATTTGATAACCGGCCACAAGACAGTTTTAGAACAGAAAACAGTGACAGCTTAACTTTGAAAAAATATTATATACTTTAATATTTCAACAATAAACTGTGACTTAGGTATTTTAGTCACTAAAAATGATATAACTTGGAAAGATTTAAGTCCTATTATATGCCAAACCATAAATTTAATGCTTTTTGTATTTTGTTTTTAAGTTTCAATAATGTTGCATATCCATTAATTCAACGGGTCAGCTTTCTTAATTTCTTTTTTAATTAAATTTTTTGCAGACATAATCCATGGTACGTTTCTTTCAATATTTTGTATGTAACATTTTTAAATATTGCATCTGCTGCCCAAGTTCTATATCGATTGCAAATCAACAAACGTTGGTTAAATCTACTGTAGCCGGCTCCCAAATACTTCAAGAAAAGTCGATGTGCTCAGTATAGCTAGAGGCACTATCGAAGGCACTGTAATAGTTTTGTCGAAACCAGTACATCGATAGTGCATCGATAGTTTTACGTTATTCAATGCTGTAAGTGTAAATCCCGATAGTGTAAAAACTATTCAGTTTCCACCGATTTTGATGACTGGAGCGCTCATTTTCACACAAATCCTCCTTGTTTTCAATTCTCATTTATATTTTTGCAGCCCTGCCATGTATATACTAATGACACTAATTTAAAGAGTAACGGTGAGGGTATTAGGTTTATGCTCTCTGTTGTTCTTCATGCGTTAAGTCAAGCTTAAAAAGAAAGTGTACGTTTCAGTCAGATAAAGACGAAGTCAGAAGCGTTGTTTTTGTTGCTTGTACTGGAAGTTTGAAGGTGTGTCAGGTGCTGAAGCAGTTGCTTTTTTGAAAGTAAGAATCAGTAATAATGGGTAAACAGAAAATATCTTTGGTGCGACATTATTTTTTTTTCTTCTGGTAAGAAAAAAGCGTCTACGCATTTTCGGAAAGAACTACAAAACGTCGGGCAAAACGTCCAATCTTAGGACAATTTGCAACGACATTATTCAGCCGCTGTCATTTTAAACCATCCCAGAAAGAAAAAAAAACTGAGGATCAGCCCCACTTGCAAAACTTTATTTGATTCAGTTTCTCACGAATTGTTACCACGATTTTTCTAAAACATTATAAAAAAAAAAATTTTTGCATACAAATCTGCAGAATTTTCTTTCTTTAGCTTTTGTGAACGGAAATATAAAAACAACCATGCAATACAAACAGAAAATAAGAACTGTATCCACGTATTAGCTCGTTCTTTAGGCAAAACAATTGTTTCGTGACTTTCGCTCACTTTCCCCTTCGGGAAGATATCGTCCAAACGTGTAGATTCCTCCCCACTTCGGTGGCGCAGTTGTCTAAGGGCTGATTTCTGACCATTCTGTCCGAGATGGATCCGGATTCCGAATCTCGTGAGATGAATAGATGTTGTGGCTGGGTTTGTCTTATAGCACTGGCTTCTTTATCCCTTCCTCCTTGAAACCAGTGGAACTAAATGAGGTACGAGGCAAAGGCTTACAGCCCATCGAATTGCTCACGGTGGTGGTAAAACCCCAAACAAAACAAACAAACAAACAAAAAAAGAAAAGGTTAGTTTCCAAGCTTATCAGGGTTTAGCGAAAAGTAAGAAAAACTCTTGTCAAAAGTAATTTTTAAGCCCGTAAAACGAATTTTTCTCCCCGACAAACTGTGCCCAACACACTATCGATAGTTATCGATTGACATTTTTGACAATCGAAAATTATCGATAGTTCTTCACCTCTACTACGCCGAAGGAAGATTTCTGCTGTTATAACTCACAGACGACTGCAAAGCCTTTTTAGAATTTATTATTCAAAGAAAGTGAAGAACATTCTTGTGAATATATGTAAATTATTTTTATTACGTTTTACTGAATGCTGCGTAGGTTTCTTTAGGTATCTAAAAATGGCTTGATTCACTTTCAGTAAGATGAACATCCATTCTAAAATTTCAGTAGTATTTTTAAATATGAGGCCAAATTCTAAACGCGTTCCCTTTTCCCATTTTTCTGCCGATATGCACAATAATGACATTTTTGTTAGTTATATTTGATGCTTTTCCTGTTTTCAAAAGATAATGATTATAAGATGGCAATGAAATTTGAAAACCAATTTAACAGTAATTTGCCTTAGTTTTCGCGAATACATTGAAATGTTATTCCACGTGTTTTCAAGTAACATTTAATGAAAACTGACTTGCTTTCGTGATGGGTGAAAACTAAGATGCGTCGGAATGAAAGTAATGGTGCAAAACGAAAAATCGTTTTAACGTCGAATTTTTCTTATTCAATTTATCAGGAATTTGAGTCGCATGTTCACATTCGAATTACATATGAATTTCCGCCTTAGATATGATCTGCAACTGTTCTTCTCAAGAAAAAGTGATACCATGCATTTCCCAAAAGAGAATGGTTTACGTTTCCTGATATGAAATGTATTCGACACAATAGGTTATATATGTTAGGAGTATGTGCAAAAGCAAAATGTTCAAATGTACAAAGCACAAAGTCAGTAAATGAATGAAATGGGGTTTTGATATGCATTTCACAGAAAATAAAAATAATAATAATAATAATAGCATTAAATAACGTTTCGTTTAAAGCGTTCTTAAAAATCGCCTAGCGTAAAGCTTTCTGAAGTAGAGTAAGGAAATTTAGATAATGAGCTCAGAATGTGTCAAATAAATAAAAGTAGGCAGCTAAAAACGCAGCTTTAATTAGCAGAAACCTACGTAATGCATTTTTCCTAACTAGGTTTACAGGTGAAAATAAATTCACACCCAAAGGGAATCTTTTGCTCCTCGGCAGAGGAGCAATAGATTTAGGTTAAGTAGGTAAGACTGTTCTATGTATTTTTTTAAGTAGGTAAGACTGTTCTATAGATTTTTTTATAAATGGAATAGAAAGGTAGAGTTTTTTTAATCGGATATGTAGAAGCAAATATATGAAATAAAACGCATATTGAATTCAACATCACCTGCAGCGGCAACATAAATCCGGGCAACAAGGTCCTCAGCGAAATCCATGGGGCTATCGTGGATGAGGCTTTTCATATAGCCCCATAGGAAAAATTCCAAACAGGAGAGATTGGGCGATCGTGCTGGCCCAGAGATGTGGCCACAACGACCAATCCATCGTTCTGGGAATTTAGTTTCCAAGGTGTACCGCAACATTCACGTTGAAATCGGGTGGCGCTCCGTCGTATTAGAACCACATACGTGGTTTAATTCTTGTTGGAACAGGGTTCCGTAATTCTGGCAAGGCATCTTGTCAGAATTACGAGGTAAGTTCGCCGAGGTAAGAATTACGAGGTAAGTTCGCCGCCCAGTCCGCCTGGCAGGAGATATGGGTTAATCAAATGGTCATGTACGATTGCAGCCCTAACATTTATTGAGAATCGCCGCTGGTGCGAATGCGGAAGTGTGGCGTGCGGACTACTGGTTGCCCACTCATAAGAATTGTATGTATTAAATATTGCCTCACGTGTAAAGGTGCATTCGTCATTGAATAAGACATGTGCGGGTCACTCCTATTGCACTACAGTTTGCTGAAGACACCACTGTATAAACTCGAGATTAGGCCAATAATCTACAGATGTCAAGGCCTGCACCCGCTGTGCATGGTAGGGGTGTAAACGTTCCTCTCGCAGTACTCGCCATACCGTCGATTGGGGCACACGTAAGGCATGGGAAAATGTTCGCGTGCTTCATTCAAGACGATCTCCAACCATACACAGAATTTCCTCTGTAACACGTGGCTCCGCAAACTCCTGCAAGCCTCTGACAAAGGAGCTCGTGTCACCCAGATACTGGTGCAATCGCTGAAATGTTTTACTATCCGGCACGCGTCTTGTCGGAAAGCGCTCTCCGGTAGAGTGTTTGGATTACCCTCGCCTTACCGTCCGCAGCTCCATACATGAAATGCATGTCCGCATTCTCCTGATTCGTGAAGCACTCCATCTCTTGTGAAATCCACGGTAGAAATAACGACGAGTGAGAAAACCTGTGCTTATGTGGGTTCACTGGACAGCACCCTCTAGCGCTTCACCGTTTGAGTTACGACCCTGCATTGTATGACGAAAAGTGTTTGTTTAGGTGTTCTATCACCCTGTAAAGTTTGGGCCAAGAGTTTTGATTCACCCTGTATATTTGCTTTGTTGAATATATATTGTTTTTATGGAATATTACATGCTTCAATTAATTTGTTTTCTAGTATTATTTTTATACAAACGAATTAGAAGATAGTACTAATGAGTACTGTTTCCTAAATTGAGGGTAAATGTTCAAATTATTTTTTTGGAGAACAGACTTGAATATTAAGGTTGACCTTACTAAGTATTGTTTACATGACTAGAGATTACCAAAACAGCTTTTCGTGTCTCATTCGAAAAAAAACCTATGAGCTGAATTTTTGGAAAGGTCAAGTTTTGTCAAATGCAATCTTCTTATTTTAGAATTCAGCGGTGTCACAGCTAATGTGTTTTTTTTCCACTGCAGCGTGCAGGATATTCATACATATATTCGGACGAGTTGCGATGTTTTAGAATCGTATGCAAAGTTTTCAAACGTTTAATAATTTTTAAAAGGTTAAGCCCTTTAACCGGCTGAAACAAATTCACTCGGGGTTAGAAGAATGTGCTGAAATCAGCTCGAAACAACATATTCACCGTCTAAGAAAAGTCTGCAAGAAGTGAACATGCGTACCAGAAAACGCTGCTTTCCACTTACAAGGGAAGGTTCTGGGAGGAAACACTCGAAAACAAACAAAACCCGGCTCACGGTACTAATTCGATGGCGCTGAGTCTCTTGGTGATAGTCATCCCCGTGTCAAGTCAACCGTTTAGTCTGCAGCGCCATCTAAACTTCAAAAGTTCAAGGACACTTTGGGCTTATTTTGAAAGAATTTAACAAGTCTGCTCCTCCATTTTGTAGTTTTGTAAAGTGCAGGTGCTGTTATATATAAGTAATTTATAAAATTTATATTATGACAAATTTAATATTTTGTACATTTTGCAGGAACATAGACTTCACGTGCACTGTTAGTCCCTGGAATGTTGTTCAACTTTTACAACAAAAGTTACGTCGAAAATTTAAGAAGTTTCAGAAACGTGGTGTTGAAAATGAATCATTTGCCAATTTGCTTGAAACTCTAGTAATCAAAAAGTATGAAATTGACTTTATTAGTTACGAATAAACCACATTGGACTTTCGCGAAAATATATTTCAGGGTACAGAAAATATGGAGAATGACAACGGAAAGTGAACAGTCAGGCCAAGAAGGCATATCGACAGATACCAGTGAATATGAGGTATCACCAGAAAAGATGTCACGAAGAACAAGCATTCTTCCAGTAATTCCGGAAGAGGTGATGGAGAAAATCTACAATGTCCTGGCTCTAAAATAAATGTCGCAACCATTCTAGCGCACGTTGCAGTATAACGGAGAGCAGCCTCTCGTAGCGATGTCTTCGGTGGCAATTATTTTGATAAAATAGATCCAATAAAGAATGCACACTAGCAAGATTAGGGAAGCTCGAGATTATGGTACACCAATTCATTATTGCCATTTGCAGAATTTCGCATTACAAGCAGCCAGGAATGTTGGACTGAACAATTTCAAATCATCAAAGAAATTCATTCATGTGTTTAAAAAAGAACATGGGATAGTGTTTTGCACTGTGACAACATTTTTGACGCTAAAAGATGTACGATAAGAAGCTAATAAAAAGACATTCGCAAAGGAATTTGTTAGTGGTGCGAATGAATTTAAAGCGTCAGAATCATTAGAGTCAAGTGAAATTTGGAATACTGACCAAAGTGGCTTTAATTACGAAGTCACGTCCCGGGGTACTCTTTCTTACAAGGGAGAAAATAAAAATTTTCTATTGTCCAATCCCTAAACAAGATTACATACAGCTATACAATTGATGTTGCTATGTCTATGTGTGGAAAATTAGCGAAAATATTATATATATGCTTCCAAGAACCTGGAGGAAAATTGGGTCCGAGAGTGCAAAACGGTGACGATGAGCTGTGCCAATCTCTCGGAAATATAGTTGTGGACACAAGTAAAAGTGGTAAAATGGAAAAGACACATTTTGCCAGGTTTTTGTCCGAAGTTCCGGATGTTGATATTGAAGATAAGTCACTCTTACTGTTAGATTCATGGGATGAAAGATGAAAAGGTTTTGCACGATATAATTCTTGATAAAAACATCACACTAAAGATTATACCACCAAAAACAGCATGTTATTTTCAGCCCCTGGTTGTGTACTACTGCCGTCAGTACACAGTTTATTTCAGAAGATTGGTAGACTTTTTGAGACATCGACTAGATCAGAACCAACACAAGCTCTATGACAGACGCTTCAACTTAAAGCTAAATTATGTCATTTATAATCAATTATACTCACCAGTATCCCAACCTATGCTTATATATGCATAGCAAGCAGCTGGCTTTGAAACGGAGAGAAGGTTTCATTCAAAAATGTAATAGAAGTTGCCTTTCAATGTGAAATTCTCGAATGCCAATGGAAAGACACTGATGATATTGAATGTGAAAACCTTGCAATTGTAACTTGTTCCCATTGCTCACTTTCCTACTGTTTTGGTCATTTTGTTGACATTCCTCACTCATTTAGAAATATATGATATTTATGCACTTGTTTCATTATTTATTCAGGTTTGTGTCCATTAAGAAAGTTTTTGCACTTGCATTGTCCTTAAAAGCAACCCAAGTGTCCTTGAACTTTTGAATTTTAGATGGCGCTGCAGACCAAACGATTGACGTAACACTGGAACGACTATCACCAAGAGACTCAGCGCCATCGAATTAGTAGGGTGAGGCGGGTTTCGTCTGTTTTCGAGTGTTCCCACGCAGACCCTTCTCTTGTAAGTACACTGAAGAGCAATTAAATTAGAGATACGTGTCTAGTAACGTGTAGCACAACTTTTCGTCCTGATGACGGCGGCATTTCTTCTCTGCATGGGCTCGACAAGACACTGGAAGCGTTGAGAAGCCATACGGATCCACGACCCATGAACAAGCTCCCACAGTTCACGAAGTTTTGATGGAGGGAGGTCAGAGCCTCGAACATGTCTCTTGATGGCATCTCAGATGTGCTCGATGGGATTGAGGTCAAGGGACATAGCTGGCCAAGTAAGCAAAGGCCACGTCAGTGGAGTTTTCATCCAATCATTCGGATACAATTCGGGAGCGATGGCACGGAGCATTGTCTTGTTGCAGGATAAGGTCTCCAGTGGGATGTTGAAGACGCACGAACGGGAACAAATGGTCGTCCAAGATATCCTGGTAACGTTGACCTATGAGGGACGATGTCACACGTACCAGGGGTTCCATTTCAGTCACGTAAACAGTCCCCAGACGAGAAGGCCAACCCCACCAAGTTGAAGAGTACCCTGCTGGCAAGAAGGATCCATCGCTTCATGTGATTTGCACCGTATTCTTATTCTGCCATCCGCATGTACCAACGTGAATCTCGACTCATCAGTCCAGGCAACATTTTTCCACATATCTAGGGTCCAGTGGCGATGTTCCCGCTCCTATGCAAATCTTTGCACCCTGCGATAAGCGGTCAGCAGCGGTACCCTCGTGGGACGATGGTTTCTGCACCCCATAGCGAGGTGATTGTTCTGGATGGTGTGGCTGCTTACACGTTTTTGTGCCCCAGCGTTAAATTGCCGAGTGATTTCGTGCACTGTGTATCCGCTGTTACAATGCGAGCTAGCCGACGATAACCCCGCTCATCCACACGCTCTTGTCCACGGCAGTTGGCCCCTGTAGGGACGGTTTTACCTGGTTCGATGTACTCACGGTGCACCAGTGACACAATAGCTCGTGAAAATCCCAGTGCCTGCACGACTTCCGAGATGGAGTGTCCCATTCGTTAGGCCCGACAATTTGCTTACGATCAAATGTGCTTAGATTATTCGTCTTACCCATAATGCGTCCAACTCTTACTGATTTCCGTCGCATCACTTCTTTTATTGTCGTATCGCTGCATACGTCATGTCGTCTCCGTTTACAGGGCCGCCCACAGCGCCACATTTGCATAACGCCAGCTGTCTCTAATTCAATTGCTCTTCAGTGCATATTAGAGCATGTGCACACTCGTTTTGCATACCACTTTACGGAGAAATTCGGATTTTAGAATACATCATATAGTAGCATCGGTCTATTGTTTTCTCTCCTGAAAATCGATAACCGTGTAAAGGAAAGGAAGGTGTCAAATTCCGCAGCGCATCAATGAAAAGCCACGTAAGCGAGAGGCAGAACTGCGTGCAATTTACGGAAAGAGCAGGAGCGCGTGACAACGTGGGTCCCAAGTTCTAGCGCTGTATTCAATCCTATGGATGACTTGCATCAAGTCATGTCTAACACATAGAAAGATAAAGCGCTTTGAGTTAATTAAAAAATCCAAAAATGTTTTATCACCCATCACTTTTTACAAAAGAAAAGATTTTGGAATAACGGGCAGGATAAAAGTGCTCAAAATAGAACGATAATTGCAAACACTTACGCAGATACCAAATTTTTGCCATAACCATCGGCACTAGTAAATGTTCGTAATTCAGGAAACATGAGAATGCAAGGAGCAATTCAATTGAAATCCAAAGCATGAAATAATTATACCGGAAATTCATTATCTCGAGGCCATTTGGGGTCGCAATGTATGCCTTTTTGGAAAATTAAGTGCTCTTCGCACGTTAGGGATATGACAGCATTAGCGCTGTTAACAAGTTTTAGGTAATACGACTGAGAGAAAGTATCATAGAACCTTTTTCAGAACTTAAACGTATTTGCATTTAAAAGTGGATGACTAGAAGCAATGCGTTTCATTCCACAGAATGTTCCTATTCGTAGTAGGTTCCTCCTAATTTTTGACATGAAGTCTCCATGTTTTAGTCATATGAAAATGACAATGAAATAAAAGGAATACGATTACTAGAACCATAGATATTGACACAGTTTGAGCGCACCATCCAAATCGAATTTACCAAAATGTTAACTCCAAAAAAGAATAAATTTTCATTCTGCTGCTGTTGAATATGAGAAATGCAAATCCACGAAAAGTCTTATGATGAAAAAAATTTAGGAAAATAATCCATATCCAATTGCAACAGTTACTCTGCAAGGCTCAAAGACCAGTAAACGTACCTTAAACTAATGTGTTGAATTCCATGTCGAAACATCGAAGTAGGATTGGATAAGTGTTTTGCAATCAGATATCCTTATGAGTCAAATTTTACAGTACTTCTTGCACAGTTGTTAATAGATCATCTTGCTGAGCAAAATATCCGCTTGATATGCTTACTGTTTAAATATTAGCATTCATAACCATCAGTGAATTAAAAATTCTAATAATAGAGAGGAACGTTTACAAAATCATGGAAATATACATTCTTTGCCAAAAAAATGGAGAACCTGACACATTATTTTGATCCTGATGCAACACCACATGCAAGTACCTCACGGACGAATATGCACATGATTAAAACATTACAATGACTCAATAGCTACCCACTATAGCGCACATGAACCGTGCGCCGAGAAGAATACATCAAAATCAAAGCTAGCATGCAATGAACAATTCTAACTGTGTATTGCGGTTGAAGTAACTTCAACAGTCCGTGAGGATACCTCGCCGTCCGATCGCTGCACATTACGAGTATTTGAGCGAGTTTGAGAGAGGTTGAATAGTTGGGGTGAGAAAGGCCGGTTACAGTCACATTGCTGTATTGCCATACATTTGGGCCCAAGCGATGCGGCAATCGGCTGACTTTGGCGCGAATGTGTCGAGCAGCACACAAACCCGCGGCACGCCAGCAATGGCCGAGAGGAAAGGCAAAAATGATGATCCAGCGATTAGGAGAACGGCACGGACAGAACTGAATTCTTTGTACGCAACCAACCGTGGCCTTGTTGCGTCGCCTACAGCCACGGAAGTTTTCATTCGGACCATTTCCAGACGACTGGCGGCCCTGGTATTATATTAGAGGATTAGAGGAGGTCACTGCGACGCTTACATAACCAGCGATTTTCCCCGGCAACAGTTTCAGTGGTGTCGGGCTAGACCAACTTGGGATAGTGTCCATTGACTTCGTGTTGTCTTCAGTGATGAATCAACATTTGCGGTCTTGGAGCTGATAACCAGCTCATATGTGTATAGAGAACCCACCTGCTCACGGATCTTGCCTTTACTGTGGAAAGGCACACGGCTCGCTCATCAAGAGTGACTATCTAGAGAGCCATTTCCTATGATAGGTTGACTTCCTTGGCAGTTCTTTGTACCCCTCACGGCAAAACGGTACGTAAATGCCATTCTACGGCGTGTTGTGTTGCCATTACTGTAGAACAATTACCGAGCAACTTTTCAGCAGGTAAATACCTGACACAGAAACGGAGCAGCTAATGTTAGAGAACTGGCCAATGCCGTCTAGAAGGCATAAGGCCACGATATTAGGGAGGTGAGTCCCCCTTTCGGTAAAGTCACGAGGAAAAAATGGCTTCCGATTGGTTTCTTACGCTGTCATGTGTGACGACGCCAAACATATCACCGACGTATCAGGCCATGTCAGCTGAAAGTGACGTCAAAAAAGGCGATAATTTATATCTCTAATGTCATGGCCTTGTGATTTGCAGACGGCCTTGAACTGGCGCTCAATTTAGGCACATCTGACATGTTATATTTGAGGACACTATCCGTGAACAATATGCGTCTGTGACATGCTTGGAAACCTCTTGTATGAGAGTCAGATAAATATTTTAGAAATTTTAATTATGTTGGCAAGGATCTTGGTACAAAAGGGTTATCCAATAAGATATCTGCATAGGGAGTTTTGATCTGATATTCGCCAGACCGTCGTGTAAAAAAAGTAGCTGGGGAAAACATACAGATCAATTTTGTACTAATATTTATATCTGCTATACTTTTATGATATATTACTGTAAATTTAGAAATTCATTATAAGAATGTGAGGTTATTACATAAATTTTGCATAAATGAGTCACACCTAGTTATTTACTAATAATGCTGACATTTATTTCGTCAAGGAAGGAAATCGCGGTTTCGAAAATAGAGATTCGCTTTACTTCAAGAAGATAATAGAGGAATGAACAATACTCACGGTTTGGCGCACTAGCATTTCAACTAACAGGTAGAAGAGTACACAAATTTGACAACAGGCTCAACTTTGTATGTTGGAAGCGATTCCAAAGTTCTTCAAATTTTATTTTTGCAAACGTTTCGAAAACGGTCGAGCTCTCCGTTGTGTACGAAACTTAAGAGCGTGAGTTGTAGGTGGAAGTGCTTCTGATGTTTTTCCTTTGCTGAACAGCTGCACTCTGATTTCATCACAGCAGCTGTCGTCTGGAGCATAATACAACTTCCACATGAACTTTTCTGTCTTATATATTGTTTCTTGTTTCAATTCGCATATACCGAGATGTAGTTGGAGGTCATGATCAGCATTAAATATTTTCCATGATGTCTTATTACTGATCCCAGCAATGTAGGCAACAGTGTCACATGCTACTATGGAATGAAATGGGAAGACTCTCGAAAACCGAATGTGTAAACGAAACTTTCTGTCTTATTTCATACACAGGACAGTATTTTCTTTGTTTTGTTGTTACTGCTCTCAACCACAACTTAGTACAGCCAATCTTGTGAAATAATGATACCAATAGGACCAACACATTTGCATCATGTGCTGAGTCAATAACGTTACCAGCATCAGATTGGAGACAGTGAAGAACAATAAGCGTGTCTCCTCCTGTACATTGCCACAAAGGATTTAGCTACTGCTGATATTTTAGATAGTCTACTAAGTTATCAGCTACTAGGACAGTTAAAGCTTGATACCTTCGTGAAGTAAAGGATGATGGAACCTGACATAGGCTATGAACAAGCCAAGTGATCTTCAAAGAAAGTCAAAAGCAAAGACGTTTAAGTCCCTTTATGAAGTTAATATGGTAGATACTGAGAAAGTAACCAACCATTTTGAAAGCAGACAGGAATATTCTTCAGTACCTCATAACTGTCTATTAAGCTGGTCGTAATGTGGATTTAAATCACACTTTGTGTCATGAACTAATGTCATTACCAATGTCCCTTGCAAACACAAATGGAAGTCTAAGAACAGTACACAGAGCCATTCTATCTGATGTGATGACCAACAGTATAATTTGTCAACCTGATATAGCAATTCAGACAAAGTCCTGTCTTATAATAGATGGTCAAGCATTAGTTATGTCACTTGGAAAGCTTGCATTTGTCATGAACTTTGGTAAACTGGCATATGCATTTCTTTACCTTGTGATTTCTATGGGTAGAAACTTCAGTAGGATTGATGTTACCTTTGATCGATACTGTAAAACGTCATTCAAGGGTTGGACTAGGGATAGGCGATCAAACATGTTCTTCTAGTAAGGAGAGTCGTAATCCCCAACAAATTCAGTAAATGTCTTGCTAAGTCAGAGAACAAGAAAGATTTGGCCTGTTTTGTATCTAATCGTTTGATTGACAATTCTCATGAAGACCAAATCATTGTAGTTTCTGGTGGATTTCTCCAAGGAGATGATGTACGTACAAACAACCTTGATTTGTCATTTAAAGGACTACACTCAAACCATGAGGAAGCAGACACGCGTATTGTTCTTCATCATCTCGAATCTGAGGCTGATGGCATTGCTGTCTCAGCACGTGCTACAGATGGGTTGGTTCTGTAGGTAGCATTATTTCCCAAGATTGATTGTACGGAGTTGTGGTTGAGGGCATGAACATCAAAACAAAGAAAATAAATTCCTGTGCATGAAATAAGGCAGAAACTTTCGTTTAGAGTTTCTGTTTTCGAGAGTCCCTTCACATGTCATTCCACAGCAGGGTGTGGCACTGTTTCCTACATTGCTGTAATCAGTAACACGACAGCATGAAAAACATTTTAATACTCATCAGGACGTCGTACTACAACTCGGTATAGGTGAAATGAGACAAGAAACAATACATAAGGAAGAGAAGTCCTTATGCAAGTTGTGTTATGCGGCAGAGTCAAGCAGCTGATGAAGCCAGAGTTAAGCTGTCCAGCAAAGGAAAAACACCAGAAGCACTTCCCCCTACAACTGATGCTCTTAAGTTTCATCTACAACGGGCCCACTATTATGGCATGGTATGTAGGCAATCGGTCGTATCAAACCATGTGTTACTGCCACCCACTGCCATGGGATGGAAAATGATTGATAAACAGCTAATTCCAAATCTGCTATCACTCCCACCAATTTAACAGTAGAAATTGTATTATTTGGATGTCATGTACCTAACAATGCAATATTAGACACGAAGACCGCTATTTTACTACCGTTACTTCAAGAAATACAAGTCCTTTATTTCGCATGGTGGCCATTTCGTTTGTTAGCGATCTGAATCATATATACATCAACATCGAGAGTGGCAAACAAAATATTCGAAATCAACACACCAAATTCATTATGAAAAATTATTTTGCCAGCTTTTCCTCAAAAATGCTTCCTACATTTAAAATCTTTCGAAACTGTCCCAGTCTATTAAGCGGAACTTTCTGTTTCATCTGAGAAATATGAAATGCTATTTCGAAGTTCGATCTAGCATACCTAGTGAAACCACTCCATGGAAAAGTTAGATGTTATGAATTGATTTAGAAATACTGAAGTAGCTTTGAAAAAAAAAACGTTCATGTACTGTACCTCTACACGTTCATGTCTCTAAAATATTAGGTTATTGTGTGGAATCTATTTTCATTAAAAGGATATTTGTAGTTCAACTGTGCTTTTTGAAATTTGTGCTACGTAGATTTCCTAATAAAGTGTAATTGTGTCCAAGATAATTCTTTAGCAATTTCAGAATGAAGAGAAAAGACAGGTAGCATACATAATGCGGGAAAATTTCTCGAAGTCCAGCTGCTCCCAGAAATTACGAATCTATACGGAAGTTACTTGGCAGTTGCTATTTCTTGGTATCAAATTCCACAGAACTTTGTGCAACAGGTATGGAAATCCGTCCCCATGATGCAACAGAAGCGATATTCGTCGGAGCAGATGACCTTGGAATTGTTCAAGAAACAGCTTTGAAGTTCGTGTGTCCATTTTAAGCTGCCTTTGAACGCGAATCGAGGTCGGCATATGTTCCCGAACCACCTACTTCTACGCAGTTTCATTTTCAGAAGGGTTGAATGTACTGTTTGTGTTATGGAATATTAGTCCCTTTTCCAGCATTCAATTGATCAGCGAGTTCGCCACAGTATCCCTTCTGTTATTTCGTAACATATGGGATGACCCTTGCTCACATACAGCGCCGTTAAGCGGTGGTTAGCATACATCTTGGGCCTGTCCGTTGAGTTGCCCTCATTTGGCAACTTTGACAGTTCTAACATAAGCTGACTGGTAGCATTTCAGAAGACTTGCCGGTGCGGATATCACGCAACCATTTCATGTGGCCAATTCAAATTGCCTTGTCAAACCAGCATAAGACCGCTTCCTTTCCCATTTGAAGAGCTAGAATAAAGTTGATTAAAAGAGTTCAGTATCAGGTTTCATCTATTCATTTTCTGACCATCACAAGCGTCGTTTACTTGCTCCGATTCATGTAAACAAAGAGTGGTCATATTTTGGTTCTTCGGTGCATGTAGTATTGCATGATAGGTGATGGCGATTTTGTTAGCTTAAATTATATTTTTTTTACATAACAGTATTATAACATACACATTGTTTTTGTTCACAAACACTGATAAAGCGAATTGAAGAAACAAAAAGTTTAAAATAGCCTGTATTTTCAAGCAGGATATAAAAACGCGTTATGTTGCAATCCCCGAAAGATGCAGATTTGCCAAATCTGTTTGAATCCGTACGCACGTAAAAATAGGCTCAGCTACAAGCCTTTGCGTACCTTTTACCACCAGGTATACGAATTCAATATCATTGATTTATTATTTTAATACATAATCGACTTTTTGAATAAAAAACTAAAGAGAATAGTCGTGTTTTCAAAAAACACAAAATAAATGTCAAATTTGAAATTCACCAAAATATTTTTAAAAGATATACCAATTTTGTACGCCTTAATGAACTAGAAAAAATTATTAGTGCGTGTCTGTGCACGTTTACATAAGAAGTCCAACTGTCATTCGATAGGAGACACATATATCATTACAAATAATAAAATTTATAGTACTTTCGTACTGAAGCATTAATCATTTTTCTCCGACTGTGTTATCCAATATACACTGAAAGGACAAATTATTACGCACACCCACCTAATAGCGCGCGGCACCATCTTTTGCACGCAGGACGGCATCGGAACGTCGTGCTAAGGACGCAGTGAGATTCCAAAACACAGAATCAGGTACCGCTGACAAACTATCTAAGAATGCTTGGTGTAGAGCAGGCAGAGACGTAAGTCGGGCTGGTTAATCACGAACAACTCGTTCCAGTACGTCGCATAAATTCTCCTTGGGGTTGATGTCTGGTGAGCGAGGGGGCCATGCGGGTGTGGCAAGCTCACTGCTATATTCCTGGAGCCAGTTAGTCGCTAACCGTGACCTATGGGGTGGAGCAGTGTGTTGTTGATAGATCGAAACTTGGTTCGGAGAGAGGCACGTAACGAATGGGTGGAGATTGTCGTCCAGAAGCTGCACGTAGCTGGAACTAGTGAAGGAAGACTTAAGAGGTACCAAGAGACCCATGTGGTTTACGCCACACACGCTGCCTGCCATCTGCGCGATGCAGTGTGAACCGAGGTTCGGCAGACCATCTGATGCGTTGCCAATCATCCATGCTCCAGTTTCGATGGACCTTCACAACCTGCAGCCGAATCATGCTATGCAATGCTGTGCCGTTAACATCGAGACACGATGTGGTTGTCGACTGTCCTTCGAGCTGTGTCACGTGTTAACGGATTGTCTTTGAGCATATGTTTGTGGATGATCCTTCATTATATTTTGAGATAATTTGCTGCAAATATGCCTTTCGATTTGCCTGTAAGTTGCGGGCCAATCGTCGGCGCAATCGATCATCCAATGCACTATTACGCCCACATTTCATTCGACTGTTAGGGGTTTTTCAAGATTTCAGGTACTCTTGGTACACACTTGCTATGGTGTGTTGCGGAACATCTAACAGTTTCGCCGGTTGGTTGATTGAACGTCGGACCTTCCTTGTTCCTACGACTTGACCTCGATCAAACTCACTTAAGTCTCGTCCTCGACCACTTGACGGAATGTATTCGTGTGAGTATCGAACCACTCTATTTATAGCTGCAACATGTTTTTCTGCACACTGCGATTTACTGCTTTGCGTATTTTTATCGGGGTGTACGTAGTAATTTGTTCTTTCAGTGTATATTTAAAATGAAGTACGAAATTCCTGTTACTATTCGAAGTTACATATATATACAGAAGTAACAAATTATGAGGGACACCTACCCCCTGGCTCCCAATTGGCAAACATCATGCCCACGATTTGATATGTTATGTATTCAAAGAAGTACAAATATCGTTCTACAGGTGTGTTCATTAAAGTGCATGTGGTATTTTCTGTCAATTGATGAATATTTGCTGGAGAGAATCTGTGTTTCGCATAGGTTTCTCTGTTTAAATTCAATGGCGTCCAATCGGGTTAAGATCTGTAAATAAAAATCAGTTTTACCACTCTAAAATAGTTCTCGAGATCCTGAAACTATTATATGTGGATGCCAGCAAAGTAGTAAGCTGATTATCTCTTTATATGTAACAACATCTATCAGGAAACACCAAGCGCTTGTATGGTTGTGCCTTATCTAAAGGCATTTGGTTTTGTCCAACGGTAAGACATATTTTTGTGATTTCACAAAACATTTTAAAGAATAATTTTCTTTTGAAAGTGTCACACTTGGAAAAAGAAAATTATCGAAATATATTTTCACTTTTATACGTATAAGTATCGGAAACTTTTACTTTGCTGATGTGCTGTAACTGATTGCTAACAAGGCATTGTACACCAACTATGCATATAATATTTCCCACGTAACTCCGCACAAGTACCCGACAGTCTGCATTTGGCAAAATAAATAGAAATTAGTCAGGCAGACAACATTTTTCGAATCATTTAAGGTTCAGCTTTGATGCTCGTGTGTCAATTTTAGGAGCTTTTAATGGCAAAGCGAGAATAGGAAAAGCACTCGAAGCGGCCTGCTGTTACGCAGTCACATTTTCAGAATGGTTCAATGTACTGTGTGTTATGCCAATTACTCCCCTCACCAGAATTCAAATAACCAGCCAGTTGCACTACAGTATCCGTTTTGTATTATCGTAACACACGGAGTAGCCTTCCCTCACCTTTAGCAGCCATGACCCTTGGTCAGCCTACACCTTGCGGCGGTAACTTGTGTTTCCCTCATGGGACCAATTTTTTATTGTATTAACCACGGATGAATGTTAGCATCCTACATGCCTATTTGTCTCGTAAGTCCCTTGACACAGGTATCTGGCAATTTCAATTTGGCCTTTGTTAAACTGTCCCTTCACATCTCAAAAATGACAACATCAATCAAAAGAGCTTAATTTCAGCTCCTATTTATATCGTTTCATGCCCATCATTTGGGTCGTCGTTTACCTGTATTTACATCGAATTGCATAAAGAAGCGCTGGGCATGATTTTTTGGCACTTAGGTTTATATAATGATGAATGGTAATTATAAATGTCGATTCTGTAAGCTTAACATATAATTTAGATTCAGTTAAATCTTAGCCATGTGATGAAGTTAAGTTATTTCTCTTATCTACGAGTTTTCCTGTCTCACATTTTATTGTACGACTTTTCCGTGAATTTCTATTCCCTGTTTCCTATTATAGAGAAAAATGGATGTGATTCAATTAAATTATCATTCAGAGTGAAGGTATTAAATTACCATGACTATCTGACTGATTTATAATGGAAATAATAGTTTAAAATAATAGCACAAAGAACAAAAAAGCGCACAGATCTCTTGGCTATCGCAGTACTTCATTGCTGCAAGATTATTGCAGTTATAGTCAAGATACACTCGCATTCACAAAAAAAAAAAATAAGAAAAATAAAAAACGAACAGTTGCAAAGGCCAGAGATACTCTGAGTATTACAGGATATGCTAATAAGGCAATATCACAGAAATGATAAGCATTTCGACGTCATAGGTGCTTGTGTACCGCATCTAAGCAAATCAATTCGCGCAACGTCACACACAGAACGGAAACTGGGAAATTTCTGTTTTTAAGCGGCGCTGATTGATCGGCATGTCAGTTCTTGGTCAGCAGTAGGTAAGGAGGCTTCTTCGTTGTGTAAGTCACATCAGAGAGTTTGACAGATGTAGGTTTACTGGCATGAGAATCTACAATGCTTACGTCCAACTGATTGTTGGTGCTGTGGGGTGACGCGTGTCAGTCGTAGGAAAAGCCTGCAGGGAATTGCACAGAGAAAGGCATAGGACCCAAAGAGAAGGTGCTGGACATTGTACACGAACAACGAAGGTTAGTCGTCATCTTACGATGATGCTTTTGGCTGACCATTAAGCGTTAGCAACGGTGTTGGCGCAGCGGTTGCATACTGTGACGCATTATCCAATGTCATCTGTAACAGTACGTTGTTGGTTATTACGGTTGGGACTTCACGTTAGTCGGCACCGTCCTAAGGATAGCTTTGACACCACAGCAACAAACCCCCACGCACCGTGGTACATCGAACGAAACGCGTGCTTCTCGGTAGGCGAGAATGACACCCGTATCTATGATCTTCGAAGACAGTGAGAGAGGCGTTGCGAGCAGTGTATTTCGACATGTCATACAGAACCAAAACAAAGCATTACGGCCTGGGCTGTTATCTGGTAAGAAACCAGATCACCTCTCGTGTTTTTCACCACTATTACGAGTGGCCGTTACGTTAGTGACATTCTACGGCAGGTCGCCCTTCCGTACCTGCAGTACGTGCCTGGAGTAAGATCACAATAGGACAATTCCAATCAGCATGTTGTAGCAGGTGCACGTGCCGTATTTCGAAATATGAACGTTCAACGTCTAATGTGGCCGTCTAAATCCCCGAATGCGTCACCCGTAGAAAATCACTGGAACGTGTATAAAAGACAGTTACTGCAGCACGACCGTCCGCCAGCAAATCTTGATGAACTTTGGACGCTACTCAATATAGAATGCATTGCTCTTCCGCAGGGCAGAATTTACATAATATTTGATTTGATGGCTCAGCGCATACAACAGGTGATGCAAGCCAGTGTGGCCATGCTGATTAGTAGCTACGTCAACGCACCAGATAGGTATGACACTAAGATGCTAATAATATGTTCTGTATATCCTAATACGCATATCCTATTAAAACAGTCCTAGCTCCAACCATTCCAGAAGTTCGATTTTCTTTGAACGTGAGTGCTATTCTTCCGTAGAGTACATGCAGGAGATACTGAGGTCTTACGTATATTTACAATTTTTGTCTGCTTTTCGTGGGGTAGCAATTTGTCAATTACACACTCTATATACCATCCTGCAGAAAAATTAGTGAAACTCTTGTAGAGAAGGAAACATGATCCATAGTAAGTATACGTCCTCAGAGTAAGTATAATGTGTTTAAAAGTCCATCCCCACATTAAAAAATTATATTTAGATCACCCGAGATTCGGATTCCAGATTACTACAGGACTGGAATCTATACTACAACTTGTGTTTTTGTAAACATTCATTGTGCGCTACATGAGGAACACTCTCCGACCGCTTGAAAGAACAAAATCGTAATGTAAGGGATCAAAATACCCCAAAATCAGCTCTAGGTTAACATTCAACCTACCCAAACCAGGTTACAGGATGATTCGAATTAAGCTTTCCTTCCTTCCTCATCTCTGAAAAAAGAAATGCGTTGCAGATATCCAAGAGCAACGCAAAGAGATTTGGGTTGAACTGCAAACACTCAAAATTTGTGAGAACCTATTTTTAAGTGATGAAGAATCTTAATTCAAATCACATAGCCAGTTTCAGACTTGATTAAGCCCTAATGGAGTTCAGAAGTGAAAGGACTTACAGAAACTTTCTAGTTTTACGTATAAGTAATTAATATTTTGGATAAAGAACTGCAACAGAAAATTGAAGAGCAATCGAAGAAATAAAACAAATACCAAATTTCCAATTCATGAAGAATGTTATTAAAATATGTACCAATTTTGTACTACCTTATTAAGAAAAATTTGTACTATGCACTAGTGTGCGTTTTCATAAAAACTCCAATTGTCGCAATTTAGGCGACAAATATATCATTACATATATCGAAAATTAATGAGCCTTACTGCTAAAACATCAATCACTTTCCTCCGAATGTATTATCTAAGATACATTAAAATGCAGTTCAAAATTCTTATTACAATTACGAAGTCAAATATATACTCAAGCAGCCAATTACTAGGAACACCTACCTAAGGACGTATTGGGCATGTCGTGTGATAATCAAATATAGACATTATTTTCTGCACACACATTTTATGATGTAAATGTATTTCGCATATTGGGTTCTCAAGGTAAGCCAGGGTTTTTCCAAGAGCATGTCTGTATGCACATCGTATTTTTATCAATATCTCGGTGTTCAATGTGAAAAATCAAAAAATTATTTTTTAGTGTTCTGTTCAAGAATATAGTGCATAGAATTAGTGGAACTTCTTAACGGATAATTTAACACTAGAGAGCATAAAATTATATATTTTTTCAACCTGCTTTCAGCCGTACTTGGACGTTTCAGAGCACGACTCAAAATACTACTTTTTGTATGATAACGTTCAGAATCACTTTCAGAGCAATACCTGCGGAACATAATGCGCCTTCCATCATGTAGGGAGGACAAACCTTTGTGGCTTATGCTGGTATCTCATATAATCGTCCTTCAGAAAAACAGAAACTCACATACGGCGTAACGTAGCCCTGAAAGTATTTTGCAGTAAATAAAGAACATTGTATTCTTTCTGGATCTCTACTTTTAGTTTATTCTCCACAAATCTGATTGAAAGATCAGTAATGAAGTACCATATGAACAAATGAATAAAAATATCTCGCCTACTTGGGATGTAAAATGGATGAAATTTCGGCGCTACTAGTGCGGTAAAATAAAATTCCTGTGAAATATTGATAATATTATTGTGATATGTTGATGAACGTTTTGTCTGACATTTATAAAATCCCTGTGAACAACAATACATATTTATTTAATTTGGAGAAACTGAAAGTGTATTGCCGACAAATTCGGCTTCAGATTTGCATTTATATTCCATTTCATCTGTACATCACATATAACAAAAAGAATGTATGGATATCAAGATTTCCGTATATAAACATGCATTTCCATTTTACCCAATCTAATGCAATATGTGCTCTTAAACAATGACCTCAGTTTATTATTAGACTGCAAATCTAACAGTTCCAACCGGTAATTATACTCAGCATCGTCAACTGTAAATTTAAATGGGTCCTGAAAGAGCTGGAAATGATTTTCGTGCCCTTAAAAATCACTAAACGTCTTTCAAACAAGGCTTTCAACAAATTGATAAATCTGATACTATGGTGAACATTAAAAACAAACTTATCACACATGTTGTCCACATATTTACCGGGGCTGGATTTGGTTGGCAGAAAGTCGCATTTTGGCGATCCCTGTGCTTAACTAAAATATTTCTTATTGCACGGTATTTTACATTAATAACTAAGTATATATAATCTAAATTATAATAAACGGCGTGTCAGTTGATCTAAAATGCAGTAATTAAATTTAGAGATTAAATTCCGAAACTGGCACATGAGATAGAACACAATTTGGTGTGCTAAAAGCAACTGTAACGCATTGCGCTGTAGCCGATGTTGGTAATCGAGTGTGAAATATTCCTCAGCATTCGATTTTTCATAACGTGAAAGTAGCCAGTTCATTTCCTTTTCCGTGAAATGCAGATTTAAGGAGATACGTATGAAGGCAAATCCTTTCATATGTGTCGTGCACGAACCATTGCTCAAGATGACGCTTTGAGAAGAATCTCCTGCAAACATCGTTTTTCGAAGAAGACTGATATTCGATGTGTTTCATTCGGAATAGCGATTTTTTTGGGTTCAGATCCCGTGTAACATTGTTTTCCAGTTTGATGTATATCCTTTTATTTTCTCAATTTGAACTCCAATCTGTTGCCATTCTTTAACTTTAGAAAAATCTTTCCGATATGTTATTTGTTAGCTCTTCAAGGGGAATGATGCATTTTGTTTTTGGTAACATATCACGAATTGAAATAAAATAAATAATTTCGTAAAGACCAAAAATTTTGAATGCCAAAACTATGAAAAATTCATAATAATGCATTTGGAAAATATATGCAAATATATCACAAAATCTAATAATTGTAACACAGCTCTTCAACATTCAAATTAATTGATTTCACTACCGAACATTACTTGTAGTGGAAAAATTGGAATGTTCTTTCCAATCATGAAGACCACGTTGACCAAATTTCGATATGGTGAAGATATAAATTATCTGAAATGAAATATCTCCATTCCATTTTGATGCTGAATTGCCTTCATCAAGACAAAAGTTTTAAATTTCCCTCTAAAAATGGAAAATACTTAATATTTTACTCGAACTTATTGTTTAAAATAAATTCGAAAAATGCATACCTTTTGAAATATCTTTGAACAAAACTACTTGAAATAAACCACATTTGTTTTTCTCAAATCAATACTTTTCGGTTGGTGTTGAAAACTGAGCTGCTTCCAAGTTGTTGAATGATGTGTACTCAGAAACAATTTCTTGATCCTGCAGAACAGCTGTAGTACTTTGTTTTTTAAATGAAATAAGGGGGAGTTTTCTTTTGACATTCTTATTTTTTTAATTCCTTTCTGTGCAAATATTTATTGCTTTTCGCACCCAGATGTTGTGCTGCCCATTGCGCTCTGCAGATTATTTAGGGGAACCACGATATCCGTCGCTGACTAAGCGGGAACTGTCTGTTATGGGGTTTGAAGTCACTAAACGCGGTTGACCTTGAGCACCCCACAAGACTTACTTTGACGGAAATTCTGGGACCCAGTCAATTTGCCATTATAATTTAATTTTTGTCGACCTGCTGTCAGTTCTCTGCTTTTTCCATTTAAGGAACAAATATTGCACTAAAAAGCAGAGAAGAAGAAGAGAGTTTCTATCCTAGGTTGAGAGACCCGAACCCACAGCGCTCTGCGCCTTTTGTCAGTTAAAAACGAAAATAAGGGAATTGGGAACAGAGGGCCCTGATAGAACACCGTGAAGGAAGAGTACAGAAAAACTACAGAGGAGTTAACGGTTTCCCGTTAAGTATTGAAGTTGTTAACGGTTTCCCGTTAAGTATTGAAGTTGTAAGCTACCCTAAATACTTACCTGCAACAAATCGCTTCGAGCAATTAATCCCGCAGCCAACGTCGGACCGCAGGAAACAGGGAAAAGACAGAGAGAAGGGGTACCTGAGGGAAAAAAGCACACACACCAGAAAAAATCCTACAGAGGAGCACCCAGTTCTCTCACAAAACCCTGAGTTGAATGGCACCCAAAATCACAGAATTGTCGTTTGCTCCGCTTCCAGGTAGTAGTCGGCTATTTGCCTTGCTTCTCAGGGGCTAATTAGAGAAAGAGTTTTTCCTTTTTAGTTAGTTGGGAGTTTTTTTTTTATTTAAACAACCATGTTTCTTCACATGTGTCAACTTATATACACTGCCGGAAAGTGAAAACAGAACACCAAGAAGGAATTGATGGACGATCATGAAATTTACATATGATAATGGGGTCGAGTTTACGTAATTGTGATGTTAATTTCGGGACCAACCGGTCAGCGCTTACGTCACAGCATGGCATAATATGCAAATTATCGTCGGTGGTATTTAAGGAGTACGGCGATGTTATTGTAATCAGTCGTCGGCGTACAGACACGTGCAAAGACCCTGAAGAAGCTGCAATGCCTGGACATGGAAGACGTGTACGATTTCAGCAATTATCGGACATTGAGCGTGGTCATCTAGTCGGAGTCCGCGAGGCCGTGTGGTCGCATCGTGGTATTGCGGAGCGAATTGGACGGGAAGTATCGGTGGTGCTACGATAGGGGCGTAGATGGTCCGAGGAACATTTCCACACGAGAAGACGTGGAACCGAGAGTCACAGACGTACTGATGAGCGGACCGATCGACGTATAAGAAGAGCAACGTTGTCAAGCAGAACATGCACTGCGACGCAAATCCGAGCTGCCATTGCACCTGAGGTGACTTTGCGAACAATTCGCAACCGTCTACTGGATGCAGGACTACGTGCATGTGTGCCTCTGGCACGTGTACCTCTGACTCCAACCCACCGTCAGGAACAGCTGCAGTGGTCTCGCCAACGTCTGCAGTGGTTTCGCCAACGTCTGCAGTGGAGAACGCAATGGCGATCTGTCGTGTTCACCGATGAAAGCAGATTCTGCTTGGGAGCCTCCGATGGCCGTATGATTCTTTGCAGACGCACAGGGGAGCGTCTCCACCCTTCTTGCATCCGCCAGCGAAACACAGGGCCTACACCTGGTCTCCTGGTGTGGGGAGCAATCAGCAATCACTCCCGTACACAATTAGTGTTTGTACCGGGTACGTTAAACAGCACCTCCTACATCAACAACATCATTCAGCCCGTTGTTGTGCCATTTGTAAGGTCGGTCCATCATGGTGTTTTCCAGCAAGATAACGCACGCCCACACACGGCACGTGCAACGCAACATGCACTTCAGGGTATAAGACAACTTCCATGGCCTGCACGGTCACCGGATTCGTCCCCCAATTAGCACGTGTGGGATTTTATGGGATAACGACTTATCCGGTCTCCACGGCCAGCCACGACCATCTCTGATTTACGTTTTACAGTTTGAGGATGCTTGGAACTCAATAACCCAAACTTACATCTAACATCTGTACGACAGACTCCCTGCCAGATTTGCACAGTTTGACGCAGTTCATGGCGGTTCAACCTCGTACTAACCATGTTACATGGAAATGTTATTTTTGAGTTCACCAGCAAATACAGCTGTATTTTGCCATAATGTTTTGATTACGTTATCCTCTGTATTCCGTTATTATGCGTAATAAATTTCGTTGGTAGCAGACGTCTCCTTCTACGTGTTCTTTTTTCACTTTTCGCCAGTGTATATATATATTTATTTTTAACAACTATATATCTTCACATGCGTGAAGAATACCCTCCCAAGCATTATTTTTTTTTTTGCTACTGTAGCTATGAATTGGGTTCTTTTCTGGAACTTTATTCAAAATAGTTTTGGCCTTTTATATCTGTCAGTATCATTGACAGTATAATTAAGGGCCTCTGTGACAAGAGGATTAGGAAGAATCTTAGCTTTTTCATAGTACCTTTTAGCTAAGTCGTACATCGTATAATAGATAGAATTTATATTTAGCATACTGCGGATGGCATGATTTGAAGTTCTTCCATCAAGTCCAACGATCATACGTAGGGATTTATTTTGAAATGAGGTAATATTATTTTTCTGCTGTTTGTTGCATTTACCCCAGATAGGACAGCCATAAATAATAATAGGGCTGATAAAAGCTTTCCATAGTAAAGTTTTATTTTTTCTGCTAAGCCTTTAATTTTGCATTATTGGCTGGAGACTTCCTCTGATCTTAAGAGCTTTGGTTAGGGTTTCTTTAATATGCTTGTTCCAGTTCAAGTTGTGGTCCAATATAAGTCCTAAACATTTATAATCTTTTACCCAAGGTACTTTTTTCTATACATTTTTATTTCAAAGTCTGGATTGTATTTATATTTGATCCTAGAAAATAGAATTGCTTGGGTTTTTTTCAGTGTTGATTTTGATTTTCCAATCTAAGAAATACTTCTCAAGTTGTTCCACATAATGTTGCAAATAAAAGTTGCTTGGTTTTTATTTTCGGAAGTATAAGCAAGTGCAGTGTCGTCAGCATAAAGAGTTGTAGTCAGATTCCTGTTATTATAGTTGGGAAAGTCTGACCTAAAAATAGAGTACAGTGTTGGAGCAAGTACACTGCCTTGCTGGCCACCAACTTCGAATTTTTAACGATTTTTTCCCATTGAGTTTTACACAGAATGTTCTGTTAGTCAAGTATGATTTGATTATATGAATAATCCATGGTAGGAAATCATATGCTATTAGCTTGTAGATAATTTCCTCTTGTGGAGATTTGTCGAATGATTTTGTCACATCCAGAAATATGGCTGCTGTGTGTTCTTTTTTTATTATTCCTTCCGCACATTTTTAGTTATTCTAGAGAGTTGGTGCACCGTGGAATGTTTATCTCTAAAACCTCCTTGAATAAATGGAGTTACTGTGAATTCCTCACATAATTGTTGCATTCTAATAATAATATTTTTTCAAATATTTTTCACATATTAGGGAACAACGAAATGGGTCTGTGATTTTCTGGAATAGCCGGGTTTTTACCGGGCTTGGGGAGAAAAATTACCTCAGCTGCTTTCCACTCATCTGGGAAGTATTTTATTTCAATAGCTTTATTGTATATTTTAGTAAACGTGTGCACATATGCTTTCGGTAATTTTTTTCATGATTTTATTATTAATACCGTCCTTACCAGGCGCCATTTTATTCCTGAGTTTGTTAATATGAAACCGTACCTCCCTGTCACCAAGAGGAAGTGGGTTTTCAAAGTCAGGTAGAATAAATTTCTTTCGGCTCTTAAAAGGGCCGTTGTTTTGTTTTTTTCATAGTCGGTTGCTGTCCGACTTATGCAGCTTGTTCCCGGTTTGCGGACCTAAGAGAGGTCGTAGAACTTTCCACTTTAAGTTGCTGCTTTCTCTGTCTTTTTCCCCCGTTCTATTTTTAAACATACCATTGTGCGTGCTTTTATTTGGGGATGTTCTCACAGGTTTTTTTGTACTGGTAAATTCCTCATGGAGTTGAGCACTTTGTGCAATTACTCTAGAGTTTTCGACATCCCCCACATGTTTAAAATAAATATCCAGGGCCTTTTGGGTTCGGATGGATGCATTGGTGTCAGGGATTTCATTTATTTTAAACTGTTTTTCGAGTGAGTTTGCAAAAATGTCCGCTTTTTCTCGGTCAGTTCTAGCTGCCGTCCCATCTTCTTTTTGAAGAGGTGGGAATAATTTGACATTTTTATTTTGCAAGCTCAATATTAGATTCCATAGGGTAGTTTTATTTTTTTAGCCGAGTCTTCAGAGTAGTCAATATCTAAAAAGCAGATATCTGTATCTGGTGCTTTTACACCGTTCCATGACCTCCTCATGCGCCGTCCTTTACCGGCAGGTGCTTCGTTTTTCATGAGTAACCGGGATTATTTGAGTGGAACAGCACATAAGCTATTTTTAAGCCTTTCTTTGTTACAACCTGAAGATCGTACATGCCAAACCAAGAGAAGTTCATACAAAGTTATAATGTCTGATTCCCTTTTGCATATTGTTTTTAAAGCACATGTCTTTCGTCGACAATAAATTTGGAAACTGTAAAATTAAAATATACAGTCAACTCTCGATATAAGAAAGTTCAAGGAGATTGAAATTCAGTTTCTTATGACGAATGTGGGGTAAAATGACTAAAATTCAGAATTTGAAGCACATACATAACGCACAATACATGTATTTTATGAATAAAGAAGTGTACATCATTACATACTTTTTATTTAAGAAATATTGTTATATAAGTCTTTTTTTTTTTGCAATTTCTATTACAATCGTTTCACATTTTTGAAGTTCAACCAAACGTTGCTCTTTCTATACTTCTTGAGTACTTGGAATTATACTCACACAATCCTTCACATTCTTAATCATATCAATGACTTCCACCAGCTGCGGCTTAGAAAAGCTGCCATTCTCTTCTTAAATACTGCTTTCAATTTTCTTCAACGGGATTCACTTGGACCAAAATTGTGGCGTCTGTCAGCTCAGTCGGTGTTTGCAAACCGTTAACTGCATGAAAAATCCTCAAAAAAAACACCTTCCAAATCTAATTGAACCATTCATCAAAGGAAACTTCATCCTTAAAGTTTCATTCCAGTTCAGAATATTATTCATTATAAAATCCAGCTTCTCGAAAGCAGATCTTAATTGCTGCACAGTCCATGGAATTCCAAGAGGCGGGAACAAAATGAGTAATAATTTTCGTCTCCATTCTTCCCTCCATGTTTGAAACCCAAACCCAAGGAACGAAGTCGTGCGAATTAGCAAATATATACTAAAACAAATGCTGTCTTATGCACGATAGAAAAATTAATTTAAAATGTGTACAAAGTTAAAATTGATACAAGATCTTTCGCGGGGCGACCCCCGCAACATCAGGTAAACCAACTGCAACGCAGGCAGCAAGCTTTTAAATAGTATGATAAAGAGTGACGTCAGTAGCATGATTGTGATATACATAAGGAAGAAGGATCAAACCTTAAGCCTCATTAGGCCCCGCTATCAACAGCTGCGATGACTTTTATCTTTTGCTCGATAGATACAGGGTTACCCTTTGGTGCCATGGTACACGAACAACTGAGAAAATCTAGCAAATCAGAACTGTAGCAATTTTAACGTTTCAGGTGATGTCTCATAGCGCTCGACAACACGACAATCAGGACCTCAGTTAACTGTACACCAATTTCTCCCTGCCCAGCGACCCTGCAACTGCACACCAGTATAAGTCCAACGATCTCTCTCCGTTTACACTCGCGCTCGCTACGTCACTGAAACATGGCTTCCAAGGTTATTTGAATATTTGACTCGTAATTTTAGGGGCGAACTTTCATATCCAAAAGTCAGATGGCTAGTTCGCTGGCTAACGCAAACAAGAAGAAATAGAACCCAAAATCAGTTCAAAATAAAAAAATGAGAACAAAGAGTACATACGTACTCTATGTAGCAATGAACCCATCATCTATGAACGCGAAGGTAATGGCCCAGAATTCTTGGAAGGGGTAAGTCAGAACGAAATTTACTTTTCCATGAAAACGTTTATCGTGCATTGTTGGCCAAAGGTTCTGCACTAGTATACCGAAGGTAAATTTTTGATGTTTGAAGTCAGCTTATACAGCGTAATGGTAAAGTCAGGAATATATGTTATACATCACTTGAAAGTAGATTTCATGCTGAATTCAAATTTTTCTACAAAATGTTTTTAATAGTAATAGAAGTGAAGTTACAAGCAAAAAGTACAGCGTCTAGTCATAAAAAGTTAAAAAAAGTGGAATTTGTGAAATTAGTGTATAATGCGTTTAACGTAAAATTACTGTACAGTACATTATTGGAACTTGTAGTACACTTGAAATAACTTACCGACAAGCAAAATACGCTTTAATATTTTTTAAATGAATAACCACGGTTTCTTAGTAATAAAGTTTAACGATTTTTCATGGAACTAATGAGCTTTTGTTGTTGTCCATTGGTGTTAACACGGTGCCATACGGCTCTTTCACACTCAATTAATGCTGGTTTACATGTGGGTCCTTGTTGACAAATCTTTTGCTTTAATCTCACTCACAGACTCTCTATTCTATTAAGACCCGGTGACTGTGGCGGACACTGAACTATGTTATAACTTTTCGATTAAACCACTCGTCAACCAACTTTGACCGATGACACGGCACGTTATCGTCTTGAAAGATAAAATTCTGGAAACCCATGTCTTTTGTAGATGGTAGCAGTTTGGACTCCAAAATACCCACATATTTCGATTCATTCAATTTGCCATCAGCAATGTGCAGATGGACAAGGTACTGTGCTGAAGTACAGGACCATAACATCACAGAAGGTGGGTGCTTGATTGTTGGCTGCGTAAAGCATGCCTTACATCTTTATATTTTCATCAGCCCGACGACATACATACTTATTTTTATTATTATCGGAAATAGTAACAGTTATTTTACCACTGATATTAACATATTCCCATCATCAACAGTTCACGTTTTGTGTGCCTTGGCCCAAGCAATTCTTTTGAGCCATTTTTATTCACTGAAAAAAGTTTTCCGTGTAGCTTTTCGTAGTCAGTCCATTTGCTTGTAGCCCACAAAGAACTGTACGTGCAGATGCAATAAAGCCCACTTTATTCTCCCACTCATTTCTTAAATCAGTGGCTGTTTTAAACCTTGATTTTAAGGAAATACGAATCAATATGCGATCATTACGTTCAGTACACAGCCTTGGTCGATCTGTTCTATTTCTGTTTCCCACACATCCAGTTTCTGCACCTCTTTTAATGGTGCGCAATACAGTGAAATGATCACAGACCCTATTACCAGCAAAATTACGACTACTGAATCCAAGTTCATGCAAAGTAATAAATTTTGCCCAGCGTTGAAGGGGAAGGAACAATTTTCGGGTCTTTGACATTCCTGAATCAAATGTCACCAGGAATTCGGCATAAACTTCCCTCAACTGATTACAAGCAGCTGCAATCTAAGTTGGCAGACGAATCTACACCTTTTATATCTCACTAGTGGACTACGAAGAAAGCTATAGTGGATTAGAGGGTCGCGACTGCTTTTTCAGTACTGTATTTTTGTTTCCTCACTTGCACATTTTTGCTTGTAACTTCATATCTCTTACTGGCAATAACATTCTGTAAACATATTTGAATTCACCATACAATTTCAGTTAAACTGGTGTATAATATTTAATCCTGACTTTACTATTACGCTGTTCAAGTTGACGTCAACTTCAAAAATTGACTTTCCGTCTACTTGTGCAGGAATTAAGGCCAATGCCGTAAATGGTAAGCAACAACTGTTCTGAACAGAATCTAAGGATGTTAAGAAATCCGGTGTAGGTCAAACTTGAATGTCTCTCTCTTTTGCTAAATTCGCTTTCCGGGTTGCGCAGTGCTCTTTGTGCTAACTCATGATATAACACCCATATCGGTCAGCTTTCGAAACCCCCATATTGTATTGTGCGTTTGCCTTACACCTTGTCTCCCGATTAGGAAAAGATCATTGCTTACAGTGCAGTGACTACAAAAAGTTTCATTAATCGTCAATTCAGCTTGACTTCTACTTTCGAAATGATTCTTTAAAATCGGAAGGGAATTCCCTTTTCATAAACTCTTCAAAGTTATTAAATTCTATGGAAAAAAGTCTTAGTACAGTTTTATATAATAAATGTTTTTTAAATAATACTGCAAAATGATAAGAAAAAGAGCAGTTCTCAGAATTTATCCATAGTTTCTAATATGTGTTTATTTATTAGTTGATATAAGAAACATTATTTCTGAAAAATACGCTGCATTCAGGAAAACTGCGCACAACACAGGAATTCGATGCTCTGTATCAATATTCCCTAATATCTGTAGCGTATTCATGCATTTAGAATAAATTGAACCTGAAGCTTTACTCTTTTTATTTTTCCATAAGAATTTCTTTTTATCTTGTGACAATGCAAAAATTAAATCAACGGATTGCGTATTGGATCCGCAAAATGCGATTTAGGGATATCAGGCGCGCGGTTGCTAGTCACAAACTTATATAATCAAATGTGACATGTTCTTATATTAAATTATCTATCGCGAACGAAATTGCAGAAGGTTGCACTTTAAGTAAAAATACTTCTAATTAATTTAACAATCATTTTACACAGTTCGTTTGTGCACACACCAAAGGCTACAGGATGACGTATATATTGATAAAATAGAGTCGAAGGTAATACCCGATCTTTACCCATTGATTCTTGAGTACAGCTCAAAGTGTTATAAGTATTATAAAAATCAGATCATTTGTTCAACAACCTTCGAATTGTATCATTAACTTTCGTTTCTACACTCCATAGCATTATTTTACAGTCGCTGAAGTTGGAGGTTTTGGAAAATAACTAATCAAATTGCTGTTTGAAAACGAAGACAGTGATCATTTCATGATATTCCGCGTTAACTTAAATGGAACAACTTTCGAAGAAATACCTGAACAGAGTAAATCGGGTTGTCACATTGTATATTAAAAGTGGTATCTGTCACATTATTTTGTAAAATTTGGAAGAAAAATACTGTGGGTGGTCGCTGTGCCACTTTTAACACATGTTAGTTAACAATGATTATTATATGAGCAAGTGTGTGAAAAAATGTTCCGCAGGCGAAATTCGAAAGTTTTTAATGTTTGTTTCTAGGTCTAAACACCAACATGATCAGCTGAATGGTCCGTATGAAGCCGATGTTTCTGACATAATGCTATTGGCACGATAAAAGGGAAAGATCGAGTCCCGTATGACAAACACACGAACTATACTGCATCCGAGATTCGAAACAGAACCCGTCTCAGACGATTGGTCAGCAGCGAGCGACAGGGCCACTGTGTCAACGGGGTCAGTAAACTTTTTTGAAAAACTTTTCTTCAGAAATTCCACAGATTTCTTCATTTATTCCTTTCAGCCGATTCCAGAAACACCCATAATATGCCTTACTGCTTGAGTGTCATCTCAGTATTAGTTTTGCAATGCACATAAGGCAACTTTACTGATAATATTGATCAATTTCTTGGTTATGTTAATTTACTTATTAATCCGAAGGTTTCTTGCACATGCACGTATTGAGATATGACAGAGAATTTGTCACTAGAAAACCTTAGAATGCGATAATATTTTTGTTTATTTAAGGCATGGATGTGTATTTTTAAAACGTTAAAGTTAATATTTTTTCGTCTTTTAGCCCAAGACATCCGTATGAAATGTTACGTACTGGTGTATTTTACATGAAAATGAATTTGAAAAAAGGAACATGGATTCGCAAAACTCGGTAATGGAAATCGACTTTTCCCTTAAACCCCATTATTACGGTTTCTTTCGGTGTAGGACGAAGACCACGACTGAATATATAGTATAACCTATATATTTTTGTTTAATGAACTATCCGTGAAAATATTTAAAATTGTTGTACTACATTTCCATTTCCATGTTTTGAAATCGAAATAAGAGAATACAATTTTAGCTTAAACATATTTCTTCAGAAAAACAAAAAAACAACAACACTAAAAACAGGCATTTAATTTTACATTAAGATCGTTGTTATGTTTGTAATAAGAAAGGGCAATAATTCCATTTCATGGACGCCTGTTTAATGGAAAAACAATTTCATAACTCAGGTTCCTCTGTTTCACAAGGTTCAGTGACTGCGGTGTGATAACAGTGACCGACTGTTGCTCTCTCTCTCTAGAGGTTTGTGCTAGTAGAAAATTGTGTGTGTGATCCTGTCTGTACAATATAATTATGTAAATATTAAAACAGTAAATCTTCATCCAGCCTGTTTGGCTTTTGACGTCAAGTGCTTGTTGACCATATGGACATATGCTACTCTGTATTTAGGGTAACCCTATCGTAGCCCGATCCTAAATCTTGTAAGTTTACCAGGGATGATTTATAGTAATCGTTTCTGACTGATTACATACTAAAAAGGCTATAACAATGGCGACAAACATACGGAAGGAGAGAGAGAATGTTTCAGTCTCTTGTTTCTGCTCAGTCGCATGATGTACGTTCAGTGGGACTATCCTTTCCATAACATGCCTTAAATCATGGAGCAAGAAACATAGGACTTGAGGGTATACCTTCCCACGAATGACATATTTATGGTCCTTACCACTGAGATGAATGGAGAAAAGGAATTTCTTTTGCAGTAGTTTAAGTAAAACCCGGCAGCTCTGAATATTTCAGTTTGAAAACTGCAAAAATAATTTGGGTACTATGTGGTTCAGGTACTTCGGCCGCTTAAAGGGTTACGGATTTTATATGGACACAGAGGAAAAAACTTTCTGTAAGAATTAACTACAAATTTCAACTTAAAAACTGCCCTGTAAAACGTCAACTGGCAAAGTAAAAAAGTATGCGACTCAGATTCGTTAGCCTCTGCACAACATCTTCTCTAAACCGAAAGAATCCGACTCAGATTCCCTAGACACAAATCTTTCTGTAAACTGGAAGATTTTTCAAAGATTTTATTTCAATACGCCAGTCGAAGCAGGCGCCCTAAAAAATTATCCGGAACTCCAGGAGCTCTTTGCAGCTCGAAAAAACTCCGCAAAACGTGCTACGAGAGGGCGGAAAACGAAGTTCTAGTGTCTCTGAGGAAACCATCAATGTGCCAACTAAGGCATTACTTCATTCGAGGGAGCCGGGCCCGTAGTAAAACAAACCCACCAATCGTCATCTTCTTCTAGAATAGACGAAATCGGTTATGATCTGCTAGGGAAAAATATTCAAACCATTTACTGCAGTGCATATGCTTTTTAATAATTAGGGCATATAAATAACTTTTTTTTTATTGGAGGTTTAGGGATCCCCGTGAGCAACTCGGTGAGCTATAAGCAGTCACCCTTCCCTAATTTAGGGCCACTGGCTCCATAGCAGGGGGAGAGTCAGCGCCGAAAACAACCATACCTCACCGGGATTCGAACCCGGACCCATCTCGGACGAAATATCATAAGCAATTGTTTAGACCACTTTGCCACCAGCGCGTCATAAATAAGTTTGCAGGAACTACGAATTACTTACGGCTTGTTCAGTAGGGGATTACAGCAGATCACAATGGATTCTGTCGATAAAGAAACTCCAAATAAACGCTCTCAGAATTAACACGTGTTAAACTCATTCTAATTCTAAATGCAAAATGGAGATTTAAAAATGTTACGATGCCTTATGTAAGATAAAGTGGTATACAACATTTCGGTAGCAAGAAAAAAAAAGAATTTTTTGTATTCTGGAAGACGATGACTCGATTCTAGAAGACGTTGACAATTAGTATAAGTCAGTACAAACGATTACATATTTTATTTTAGCTATCAACAAAGAAGATAGTCACAATATTTTTATGCAGCTTAATTTGTTGCTGTTTTATTCCAGAGATCGAAACATTTGCCATTCTTTTTCTACAGGACGACGCCAATTAATGGTATTGGTGGAGAGAGATACGAGACCGGCTCCTCCAATGAAATAACGCATCGAAGAGCACACCAATCTTCTGTGAGGCACTAGTTTCTACTTAAACCTAGCACCATCTCGTCACCACGCAAAGGGAAGTACTGTACGAATCTTTTCCGGGATCAAAATTTAAGGACGCTTAACGTAAACTGCATAAGTGTCTTGTCTTCGAATGAACGACCAGTCAGGAAATTGCGAGAGGGACCTCCCAGGGTGCTTACGCATGACGACTTCTCTCCCACAATGGAAGTTTCGCTGCACAACAATAGCAACACACTTGCTCCTCCTCTCCACTTGTATAAAACCAGTGACCCCACCTTTTCGAACACCACAAAATGATATCAGATTCTTTCGCAGAAGGGCGTACTAACATGAGAATGATCGCGCTCTTAATAAGTAAACACCTCACTCATTGAATATTTTATATAATTGTTTTTATTATAATATTGGACAACATAAGTAGAATTATTTCTGTTTAATGACATAGCATGATCCACCTTACTTTCGAGTTCAGATTATTTAAAGCTCATCAGAATATTTCATAGATAATTTTTTCCTTAGCTAACTAAAATAAACTTAAATACAGGGAAATCATAATTAAAGTATCCCATGTCAACACTCTGTGGATAGATATCTAGCAGTCCAAACGCAACCAAATTTAGTAAGTTGACAATTCAGGACATGCGGAAGATATTTTCGAGTTTTATTGCAAGCTGCAATAATATAGAAAATTTTCGGCTCTGCGAGAGAAACGACACAGAAATCGAAGCAGAAACCAACACACGTGATGCGTTGGTTTCTGTTTAAAACAGCTTCACAAGAAGAATGCGTTCCGGAAAGGTGATACTCATTGCGGTTGATGGAATGCCAACCGCATTCACCATGCCTAGGACAGTTTCTTACCCACGAGTCGTCTGTAGGGTTTGTGCATTATGTAAATGATACGATTTCTTGTAGCTCGTAGCGCCACAAGAACTCATTTCCCTCGTAGATCCGAAAATTATCAATGTTATTGCAGCTTGCAGCACCTAAATTCCCCTGGTGGTGACTCTTGGAACCTCGTTTTTTCGTTGTTGTTTTTTGCGGAAATCTCTTTCGCATGTCTTGAATTGTCAGCCTAACTGAATTGGTTGCTTTTGGACTGCTAGATATCTCTCCAGATAACGTTAAATATGGATACTTTGATTATGATCACTCGGTATAATTTCCCAAAAGGAATATATATCGGTTGTTCTGTACATCCCAAGCTAATACTTCGAAAAAATGTGCAACGTAAAATGACTACATTGAGCTTACCTACCATCATGTTGTAATTAATGCAATTACACTTCCAGAACGTCAAACATTGCAGAGATGCGTCCAATGGCACGATATGAACAGTATAATAAATGACTTATTATAATTCGAAAACCCCTCCTCATCCTAATGTCCTAAGTCTATAGTGAACTTACCACACAAAAGCCTCGGAACATAAGAACCCTTAACGTAAACTGCTCAATCGTAACTGCTCAAAATTTACATATACGAATAAGGAACTATTAAAAGGATAATTTAGATGATTAAATATATTACAAAACACTTAGAAACAACTGAAAACCGTCACACCAGACCGTATAAGTGACACATTTGGTGTATGTCGCTACACAAAACTCAGTGGGCGTCATCAGACAACGTGGTCGCACATCTCTCGCCAGCAACCGAGTGCCATCGTACTGCACGCAAGTCCAAGATATCATCAGACTTGCTACAGCAGCGCCGTCTCTCTGAATCTAAATTAGGTAACTTGGGTTATCGGAAATAAACCACTATTATTTTTTCTGCTTGATATTTTTTACTAATTTCATAAGCTCCTTCCAATAAATTGGTAATTATTTGTTCAAAAACAACAAGGCTTTTTCCATTCTTCTGGCAGAAAATGTTTGGAGTATATTAATGGCCTCACAGAGCAAACGTCCATAGGCAAATCTCCCTATTGGCTAGTGGAAACAGATTGGCCTCCGTGATCTCAACAGAACAGAGTGCTAGAGACTCCCTTCGAGCTGCTGTTTTTATAGCCTAGAAGCAATGAGTGATTCATGTGCGCGTACTTTCAAGGTCATCTGCATCTGCTCTCTTCTGTTTCCACCCCTCCACCCGCACCTGGCACGACACATTTACGCTGCATACTTGCAGGAATGAAAATGCGCGTCAACGTTACGTATTTGCAAATGTTCGTACTCGATTCAAACGCGCACTTTCTTTTAACCACACAGCTTTATGGACGAAGATTGCTCGTTAAATTCGAGTAAATACGGTATTATGCCAAATAATGTATGGGGAAAACTATTACTGATCTACCTTTTGCAAGGCAGATTTACATTTAATGATTTGTACAAAACGCCATATTTTGCAATGTTTTATTAAACTGCTCATTTCGGTTTCAGGTATTTTTAACATTATCTGTTTATGCCGGCAAGTATTAAAGCTCACAACCTGTTAAATGCAATCGGTTTCGTGTTTTGTTAATCAGCCTTAATAAGAAGAGGTGAAATATTTAGCTGACATGATGACGAACTGGATTCTCAAAGCAGAAAATGTGTGCTCTTTGATGTGAACGTAGCTTGGAATGTTGTGAAAGTATCACGGACACCTACATACTACATGTAATTATATATTATGCTACATGCAAATATATATTATGCTACATGTAACATGTAATTATTTTGTACTTTTAAGAAATAAGTGCTGTATGTTTTTCTTGTCAGCACGCTTTTTGTAAAAAAAATCGTACTTATGTTATCAGTTTGTCCGTCCGTCCGTCCGCCTCTATAAAACATATCTCTGCGACTATAAGTCCGATTTGAAAATTTCTTTTTGCTTTGGAAAACCTGAAATATGCGAATGATGATCCTTTATTTCGTTTTTTTTTACGATGTACAATTTCGCAGCTAGAAGGCGTAAATGCAGAGGATGTCAAATTCAAAAATACGTTTTATTACACATATTCCGTTCTAAACATCTGATTGAAAAAATTATTTTATCTTTTGATTCCATTTATGTCGAAGAGTATTTCAGATACAGTTACTTTTTCAAATTACGCATAGATTTTCCTCTTGAGGGCATAATAGTAAATTACATTTCCCCGAATCCCCGATAACTCTTCTTCTAAAACTCCGATTTTAAAAATGTTTTCTTCAGTGGATACAGCTTCTGATGGAAAAGGCTTTTGCACATAATTTCTAATTTTTAGCAAAGAATACTTTGGCCACCAAGGGGCGTAAGTCTTAATTTTTGCTTCTGATGTATTTTCCATAAAATCTGAGCTTCTAAAATATCGATTGAAAAAATTATTTCGTGCACTGATGCCACTCACGTCGATAAACTTTTTCGGAATATTTTCTTAAAATATTCCATGGTTTCTCCGCCAGGGGGCGTAGATGTATATCTTATTTTTATCAATATCTCTATTTCTAGGAGACCGATTTGAAAAATGCCTTCTTTCTTGGATAGCGTTTCTAGTGTGACATGTTTTTTATATAATTTCAAAATCTGCAAGTAATCCACAGACTTTCAGGAATGGGGCATAAATTAAATTGCTTTTCCCTCTATATCTCTGATTCTAAATCTCTGATTTGAAAAACCTTTCGGCACCGGATACAGCTCCTGATGGGGAATCATTTGCACATAATTTTTAATTTTTGAAAAAATGGTTTGGCCATCAGGTGGCGTAAGTTTTAATTTCCGCTTCTGATGTATTCGCAGCAAAATATGAGCTTCTACAATCTCAACTGAAAAAGTTGTTTGTAGACCGATCTTACTCATGTCGACAAACCTTTTGGAACATTTTCTTCTTAAAATAAAGCATGGTTTCTACACCAGCTGGCGTAGATGTATATCTTACTTTTGTCAATATCTCTACTTCTAGCACTCCGATTTGAAAAATTCCTTCTTTGTTGGACAGTGTTTCCGACGCGAAATGTTTTTCTAATAAATTTGAAATTTTCAAGTAAATCATGGACTTTCCGCTAAGGGGCACAAAGGTAAATTGCGTTTTCTGCGTTATTTCTGCTCCTAAAACTCTGATTTAAAAGCAGTTTCGTTTGTTAAGACTTTCGTTTGGAAGAGCGACGTAAATTTTGTTTGTTAAACAAAATTTCGTTTGTTAAGACCCACGTCGCTCATTCATTAGTAAGAGACATGGGTCTTAACAAAGGAAATGGCACAGGGCTTCAAACAGCTTAAATAAGAATGAAGGGGTGCATGCTCCGTATAACTCCTAAAGATAAGAAGTGAAACTTATGAATTAGGAACATGAAGTGTTGACAGCATCACCATAATGTAAAATTAACTATAACAGCAAGGGACAGTTGAGCGGACAACCGTTGGCCAGCCAAATTACTTGACTGGATTCCTGAAGATAGGAAAATTACAAAAAAGAAGCTCCCGTGGCAGATAGATGGATGTTCTCGATAGCATTCCTGAATGACACGGAGGAGACTGGCTTAGGAGTGAAATTTTTGTAAGAGGCTTGTCGAGGCATTCATCTTGCAAAGGTTTGTAATTGTTCTTGATGATGATCATCAACATGATGTTATGTCACAGAAATTCAAAGAACCTGATGGATGTGTGACAAAAGATGACATTCCTTCAACGATATTTTAAACATTCCAGCTTAATTACGGTACCCTGTGTAATGAACATTCTGTAAAATTAATATAAGGGATTTTTTGTATTTAATGAAAGTGTAATCGTTTAAAAAATGCTGGAATATATTTGCTGATATTCATGGTCGTCAGTGTAAGAATTCCTGTATGGGAGAGTTTTCTGATATGATTAAAGCTTCAAGAAGAAGGCGACACAAAAAATAAGATTTTTGTTTGTGCTCCTCCTAGGTTAACATATAAAGGTATATTATTTTGTTTCCTAAAAATGTAAGAACGTCAGTTCAATGGCATTTTAAAAATGGATTTCGAACTAATGAATATAAAATCTGTTGTTCGCTTCTATTTCCTTTTAAGGCTCTTTAAATGTTCCTCACAAATGTTATTACTAATATTTCGTAAATAAACTGTTCATTTAGAGAAACATTATTTCTTACAAGAAATTCACTAAATTATTAATAAAAAGAATTATATTTATTTTATTCTACCAGTATTCATTTCTTATTATCATTTCAATGGTTGAATTAAGTGATTATTTAATCGCCAATGTGGTAAAACTTGACCATAATTTCATTAAGAATCAATAACATTTCCTATGATTATGTTGAGATCTGCAAGCATATGTGCGCCACATGTACACGTTACGTACATCTGAAATGCCTGGACAAGCTTCCTTAATTTTCATCCTTAAGCCAGTCTAAATACAATCACGTCGCATTTGCTCCCTAAAATGTTATTAATTTTGGGATTGGATCAATACTTGAATCTGTCCATCCGGTAGTCTGGAGTAATTTGAGCTACAAAAATCACAGTTTCATATTGCCCATGAACTTTTCTATTAAATTTTTGTGGCAAGCATCATTTTACGAGGGCGTAATGCAAATCTTTACTTCGATACATGCGCTCTATGCTTGCTAGGAAACCTAATTTACAGCCTGTTTTACGAGAAAATCTATGAACCACTGAAGATTTCTTTCTGATGTACCATTTTGCGAATGTTAATTAGGAAGCACACAAAATCGTAAGACGAAAATTTGTCGAAACCTTGTGACACCGAAGCTATATGCAACCAAGCGTCTGTATCATGCGAAGTATATATATTTGTCTATATTCATCAGACACTAATGCTTGTAAAAATTGCAACACCCAGAAACAATCGCGTAATTCAAACGCATTTGTATAACGGATTCCTCGTGTTTCCGGAAATAACCGATTACCTTTGTAGAGCTATAAAATATTTTTTCACTTCAAAACTCAGCGTCGTGTACATCTACCTGGAGCAATAATAACAGCATCTACACGGCGTGGGATTGAATGGAAAAGGGTTTTGATATCGCCAGGTTGCATCTGTGCGAAACCAGAGTTCATTTGCTGTGACTGGCGGTAGCGCTTAATTGGCCAGTCGCTTAACTAAATTGTCCCAGAAATGTTCGTTCGGAAACATATCTGGCGAATGTACAGGTCAGGGAAGAAACAGCTTCTGCCGTTCATAGAAGAGATCTTGGATATTCCGGACCCTGGAATATAACGCCAGAGTAACTCTGAAGGAAGCGAGTCACACATGACTGTAAAATATCTCTAATGTATCGCTGGGTGTTGAGCGTTCCCTTAATTCTCATCAGGCGAGATCGCGAGTAGAACTCATTGCCATGCCATTCCATGACCGTTGGCGTTGGGCCGGTATCACCCAGCAAAATGCTCAATTCAAGGCCTCTTTCAAACACGATGTTTTCGAATACGTATCTGACCACAATGGTGCATCTTGCTAAATTACGACTCGTCGAAAAACACGACCTGCTACAATCAGTGCGCCAATGGCAGCTTTCGAGACCCTATTGCAGCACGAGACGTCTGTGTTTGAGGAAAAATGAGTGCGAAGTAATTGGCTGCTAGCGCCAGTACTCAGTAAAGCAGACAACGTAGCTGTGCTTCAGGACAAAGCATAAATTGTAACAATGATCCACTGTGGCACTGACATCTTTGATGCTGCTGTCACTGCCTAGAGGTCTCTCTCATCAAGCGCAGTAGTGAGATTTTTCAGTACATTTCATGGATTCCTGTGCGCCCGAGACTCATCTGTACACTGACGCCATGTTCGCATCAGCGTACTGCCGTTTCGTTTCGTACGAGTGTTAATTTTGAAATAGGAAAATCCAGCTTCACTCATTTCGGAACTCCTTCTTCGGTCAAAGTGCGTCAGATTTTCATAATTCAAACTTCTTCGGTGACGAGGCCTAGTGAGACACATAAAAGGTCCTTTCGAAACAGTATCTGCTGTTAACTGATTGCAGCATCTCGTATGAGCCAGCTCTGTATAATCGAAAGCGGGCAGTTCAGAGTATGTCTCTCCGAAACCTCGTGCGCATTTTCTCTGATAATTTATACATTTACGTTTCGCATTCTGTGGTACATGTCCTGTAAGTTTGAAGCTAATACCAGTAGGCCTTCATGGTGTTGCAATTTTCACAAGCTGTATAGTATTTTCCTTTCGTCGTCATTAATTGGAGAATTCGGAAGAGATTAGTTCTGGTAAAAAATAACACTTAATATTTGATTTATAAATCCTACACACACATTTTGGGTGCGTGTACAAAGTTTTAAATCGCCATATGCAGCTTCTGTAGATCATGTAGATTCATTCACATGTATTATGTGTTAAAGTAATACTAATTAGATGTATATAAAGACAACGATAACTTAACAATTCATTGTTCATATTGCTTAGTGATAAACGATAAAATAAGTTGTTTTTTTGTTTTTTTTTAAACACCACATATTACCGAATTACGTCTCCTAAATAAATTGAAACGCATTTCATCATTAGCAAATACTTAAACCGTAAATATCAATATAATGAACAATTGTGCTCGGTAATGTACTGCAATAAATAGAAATAAATATCTTATATTACAGATTTGTTTAATCTTTGGAGTGAAAATGGGGTCCAGATATTGGTAAAAGCAGCGGAAGTGTGGTTAAGATATTGGTAAAAGCAGCTTATACTAAAGTAATTTATTAATAACTTGTGTACAATGTGGCTTGTGATAACAACTAAATGGCATAACTGTTTTTGGGTATTCGGAAAAAAACGGCGTTCTTTACACAACAGTTTCACTTATCCACAACCTTCGGAAGAATAATTGCAATTGCCCACGGAACAAGTTTAAAGCATGTTCTCACGACATGCGCTTTACGTCTCTTTTGATTTGGCGCAAAACTGGATTTCAGTCGTTTATATCATAGGAAAACATCCAAGCAAAAAATTATGCTTAATTACGTCATTGAACTGCCCTGTGGAAAATTGCCAATTTTTCAGGAAACTGCAATAGATGAATAAGGGAACTTGTTATTAATGTACTAAGGACTGTCTACCCACATTTTTTTTGTATATGGGTAAATGATTCCTTTCTCTCGCAGCTACCGTTAATGCAGATATATTGTATGGAAATAATGGAACGAATGTTTGGTATAGATAGTCTTCTTTCACTCAGAGTGCAATCAGCATAATGGCAAAACTCTTAGAAATAGATATCTGTCAAGAACAGAAAATTTCCTCCGTCGCTTGAGGGTTAAGGTGTTCAAGTCGAACGTAAAGCTCAAATCCGTCTGACATAGAAACGTAAAACATATTTCGCAAGAATGCAAAGGGGAATTTGTATATTGCTGAAAATTCAATATGAATAAATTCATGATCTCTCAAATGAAAAAGATTCATATTGCAGTTAACAATTCTTCCACTTATATTATTGGGGCTGTCTGTAAGTACATTAATAATATTGTCCTGTAACAGCGGTTAGCAGAGCAAAACATAAAAGAAATATTATGTTCAACATGCTGATTTAAATAAATACATTACGACATATGTCTCCCTTGCTTTTCCGTCCGAATCCGGTTTTATCTGCACCCTTATCTGCTGTCCCGATACTAATGAAAACGGATAATTGGTAGCAGGCAGGCAGTAACCTCATATTTTGTAGCCCAGTTACAAAAAAGATAACTAAAGTGCTAAGATCCATTTCACAGGAATCGGGAATTGTATAATTTCGTTAATAAAGCGTGGTACTTAAAATATTTTTTTCTCAATCGAAAACAGACTTGTGACCATTCACCGCCTCCACCAAATTTTTTAGTTAATAATATGTAAATGGTACCCACAAATGTTTACTTTTTCTTCATTTTCTAGTCAATCCATCGGCGTGGGTTACCTGAATACCTAATTAATCTGTCACAGTGACCTTTTCCCAGATCTTAAGTGTCGCGTCGTAGTGTACTCATAATCACAGCAGAAGTTCTTCTCGTTTTTTAGAATACATGGATTATGCATGAAGACGTTTGCTGCTAAACCTCATTCACCACAGAGTGAGGCGGGTTGCGAATGCTAAACATCTCCACGGGATTATTTGTAACACCGTGCTGTTGCTTAATGGAATGGAACTCGTTTATAAAAGCACAAAACTATTTTCAGCCACATTTGCCTTCGAATATTGACAATCGTTTATGCTCACAGCAAGACCTCTGACTGATTGTTTGTTTTTCTGTCTCATTTTCTTTAATTCCTTTTGATTTTTCTTTTAACAAAAACGCTATGGAGACACAGAATTTGTGTTCATCCTGTCCAATTTGTAAACGTGCATCATAATGCTGTCTTTAGCATTTCTTATCGGGAAGTATTTTGATCTACCAATAACTGTATTTTCTTTATTAGTGCTGTCCTAGGAACTACGTACCGGAGAACACTGGCGTTTCCATTTTTTCCACAACATATTACAATTAAACAAAAATAAGTATTCTTATGCTTTTAAGAGAAAACAAATAATTTGGTATTGGTCTTAGTGTTACAAGAAGAACAAGAATTTCAAAATAATCTGCTGTGAATATACTTTTGATATCATTTTAATATCAAAGAATAAGACGGTAACATGATCCATAGTTTGAAAGCAAATTTTAGTCTAACAAAGTCTGAAAAACAGTATAGTCGTCTACATTAATTTTCAGTCCTACGAAGACAAAAAACTAATGTAAATAATTATATTGTGTACACCCATCACATAGATAAAGAACAATGAGACTACCAACTTGAATGCTGTAGGAGGTAAAATATTTTTTTCAATGAACTGTCATTAAAAGAGATGCCGAACACTATATATATTGTCGAGCAAGCGAAAAATCGGTGCATTCCTGTTCAACACTATATATGGGAATTTTTGTCTGCCATAGGCTGTAGCTATTTCAAAAATAGTTTTTCAATCGAGTGTTTTGAAGCGAACGTACTACTGAAAATACATGCTTAACAGAAACATACTTTTTCACCCCATAACCGCCGAACTATATTTAAAAGAAATTAAGTATCTTATACAGAAAATTCTATTGCATGTAACGTACCGACACAGAAAAAAAATTATGATTACGTAAGACATTCAAAGCCATCGATAAAGGGAGGTATGTCATAATGGTTCATGCCATTTTATGAAAATTCCACTCGTTATTCTAGGAAGATTTGAATACATAATTACTTTGTTAGAAATTGTAAACAATACAAAATAAACTTTTGTTTCAATGGGAACCCTATTCTGCTTTTTGCTTTGACAGCCACCATGAACAATGCTAAGGGATGTTAACCGTCCATCCATAATGTAGGGACTATGTTTCGATGGAAAAGTTAGAACTAGTGCAATGAAAAGAGGAACGCGACCAATGCGCGTTTCCGGACTGGACCGCTCTCCCACTCAGATGAATTGTCCAATAGTTCCGCTTTTACCAAAGGCTAACTTTGCAGCCGCGTACTTTTAAGCAGTTCTACTGAATAAAACCCACTTTAAATTCGACAGCATTTATTTTTCCTTCCTGGTGACCGCCAATCAAAAAGGCCGGACGACGGAGTCTCCGGGCGTGACGAGTGGCGGGGTATGTTAGGTAAACGATCGATGTCTCGTCAGTTGGCTCTGAGCTTTTACAGAGTGAGGATCTCTTGCGAAGTGGACAGCTGTGTGAGCGTCGCGTAACGGTCAAAATGCAGAAGAGTGTCGAACAGCGATACGCGGTAAAGTTTTGTGTTAAACTTGAAATATCCGCAACCGAGACACTTTGCTATGATACAGAAAGCCTACGGAAAGGATGCTTTAAGGAAAGCACAAGTATTTCGGTGCCACAAACGTTCACAGAGGGAAGAGGATGCGTCGAGGATGAGCCACTCCCAGGGCGCACATCAACGTCTCACACTACGGACAATGTGGACAGGGGAAAGCGGTTTTGGACTATGACCGACGTCTGAGTGTTAGGATGGTAGCAGAGCACGTGGCACTCGCAAAATCCGCTGTGCATGAAATCATCAAGCAAGAATTGCAGGAACGTTTACCCCAAATTGGTTCCTAAGGTTTTGACCGATAAACAGAGGAACAATCGTGTGTCGATTTCTCGTGAGCTTGTGGACCTTGTGAGGAGTGAACCTGTTTTTTGGAGAAACTGAAAATAGGTGATGAAACGTGGTTCTTTGAGTGTGATCCGGAGACGAAAAGATAGAGCTCAGAGTAACACACACCCGAGTCTCCTCGACCAAAGCAGCCTAGAATGTGAAAATCGAAGATGAAATCGATACTTATTGTCTTCTTTGACACTAAAGGTGTTGTCCATAAGGAGTTCGTACCTCCCGGACAAACGGTCAACGCTGCATTTTACATGGAAGTGCATCAACGGATGAAAAACGAAGTTGCGTGCGTCCGCCCGGAGATCACCAACACTTGGGTTCTTCAACGCGATTATGCGCCGAGCCATGCGTCTCAGGGAGTGATAGAGTTCTTGTCGAAAAACAACATCGCAAGGCTTCCCCAACCTCTCTACAAAGGACACCATTTTTTAGCTCGGACTTGGCCCCTGCTGATTTCTTTTTGCTACCACGGCTCAAATCCAGCCTGAAAGGATACCATTTTGGGACTGTTGCAAACGGCAAACTGCCACGACTAGTGCTTTGAAACCGATCCCTGTTCCCGACTTCCAGGCAAGCTACGCGGCGTGGCAGAATCGCTGGCAGCGGTGTATTGATGTTCAAGGATGTTATTTCGAGAAATTTTAATGTTATGTAAGTATAACTTTAATTAAAAGTCTGTTATTGAATGAGTCTCATTACTTTCCGGACAAACCTTGTATAACAAGGAGCCGCTTCTGTTGCAGTTTATTATGCTCATTTCCCCGTTTTCAAATTTAAATCCTCTTCGAAACAGACTGATACCGTGGATAGGCAACAACAATTTTTAGAATTAACTTATAATATAAGTTTTATTTCTTATTTTTTTTTTGATTGGAGGTTTAACGACCACCGTGAGCAACTCAATGGGCTATATGCAGTCGCCCGTCCCTAATTTAGGGTCACTGGTTCCAGGGAAGGGAGAGAGCCAGTGCCGTAAGACAAACACAACATCCATGCCTCACGGGATTCGAACGCGGACCCCTTTCGGACGAATGATCAGAGGCCACCTGGGCGGCGTTTTATTTCTTAACCAAATGACATAGAAAAAGGCGAGTAAACAACCAATAAGATATATAGTTAATGCTACATTTCACATTTTGAGGAATTTAATCCTTTTCTAAAAAACGTATCCTATTACTCTTTTTGTCAAAAATTCTTATCTTGCTTTGTATATAAAATTTGTTTCCCGGTCTAATTACTGCAGATTATGCACGGATGAAAGTCGATTACTTTGCGCGTCAAATCTTTTAACCTCTGAAAACAGATTCATAATTTTCTACATTTCGCTCGTCAATACAGTAACTGTACAAATTTAAAACAGTATTTTCGGACGTGACATGTTCCTCAGCGTTCGGTAGGAAATGGTAAAAATGTAGTTTACCCTCCTAAATTATTGGAGAAAAAAATTCGAAGGAATTCGAGGAAAAAATGTATACATATTTTTAAGTATGTAATCTGATAGCAAATGGTGAAATACTTTCATCTTTACATTGCATTTTAACGGCTTTTACGAAAAACTTACTGGCAATTGCATCAAACGTTTCGACACGTTATAGAGCTTCCGGGAAGACCTCCGCTAAAAACGAAAGTCATCTCCGGTGCTAATTCACGGATGGAATATTACAAGAGGAGCCAGGTGCATTCTTTGTAGGAAAGCGTTCTATTTTGTAGGAAGACGCTAAATAAAATAGTTCTTCATTTCAATCTCATTTTTTTCAAAACACAAAAAGAGAACTGCTTGGTTCTTTCGAATATGATTCGTTGATACGCAATAGAAAGTATGCAGATGCTTTTCTCGCTTCTAGAAGAGTGTTAAAATATATATCGCTTTCTCTCCGACGGAGGCAAGATTGTGAGTCGGAAAGTGACAGCTTTTGTCCTGGTATGGATGGTGTTTTTCACAGCCCAGTTTGTATCGAGTTATAGGCATCTGTTTCATAAGGTGCGTCGCATAAATATAGAGACAGTCGATTTTGCGCCGTAAACGCTATGCGAATATAGGTAGGAAGCTGAAGTCATACTTAATTAGACATAACCCTACAACAAACGTTTGGATCCGTCGAGATGACTGGAATGTGTGAAAAGAACATCACAAAGTGAAATAGTGTAATTTTAGATGTCTCATAAATATAAAGACAACAATGTAAAGTAGCCACATGCAAATGAGATGTACAAATTAGCATGTTGTACGCACGCGCATGGGCCGTAATTCGGTTGAGCCTACAAAGACAGCGGACCTGACGTCAGACATTCATTTGCCGAAATTCCACGCAACAGTCAACTTTCTGGTGAGGAGGTACAGAAGCTTTGGAGACTGAGACCAAAGCGATTGCCTGTAGTGAAAATTTGTAATGCCATTGGGAGGAGTAGGGCAGTCATTTATAAGACTTTATCGAAACGCGGTTTGTTAACTGCCAGAAAACGGCCTGGAAGGCCTCAAATAACAATCAAACGAAATGATCGTGCCGTCATGCGTTTAGTTTCATCCCTAAGGTTATCACTACGTCAAGTTTCTAGGACTGTTGGTTTCACCGTCTCAAAATACACAGTTCATAGACGAATTAAGGAAAGTCGCAACATTATGCTCCGTAAAAGGCGCCGTCTGCAACACCTCACGCGGAGCCACAATGAAGCTAGATTGTTATGGGCAAGCAGCCACATGCTCAGGACGGACGAGTGGTTTACAACTACTTTCTCCGATGAGCAAAAGTTTAAACGTAACGGCCCAGACGATTGGAACTGCTATTGGCATGATTTACGACGTGAGCCACGGATCTTCTTCAGCAGACAGAAATAAGGGGGATCTGTGATGGTCTGGGAAGCTTTTGCGTTCAATGGGACAACGGATATCGATTTTCTGCAAGGCAGGGAAAACTCCGAAACGTATCAGGACATACTCAGCAGCCACCTTCTACCGGTTTCCGAAACTCTACCGGGTGTTGATTATCTGTTCCAGCAAAACAATGCCTCCGTCATTCGGTCTGCATCAACGAAAAACTGACTTAACACCCATCATGTGACCGTAATTGATTTACCAACAGTCAGTCCAGGTCTGAACTTTATTGAGAATCTCTGGGGTATCCTAGCTCGTGATGTGTATGCGAATGGACGGCAGTTCTCAAGTGTGGTGGCATTGAATGAGCAGATTGAACGAAGCTGATACGCACTCCGTCCAGAACACTTACATCACTTGGTGGACAGCATGCCCAAACAGGTTTTCAGTGTTATTCGGAACAACGGCTCCACTATTCGTACCGGAGGTGCTCATAACTAGTAAGTCTTTATATTTTTGAGACAGCGTATTTCTGTTTTTTCTTGTACTTGGCGTTGTAATTGTTATGTTTCCGTCAAACTATTGTACAGCTGCGTGTCCAATGCTATTTTTGTTTTAAATATGAGGTATACATTTCAGCTCGTTGCTGTTTCGTTTTATTCAAGAATTTGTTCTGTCTCTATATTTATGCGACGCACTATAAGTATTTTATCCACCCTTTTTCAGCTACGGAAGGAGTGCCAATGACCCCATCTCGCATTGTGGCAGATGAAGATATTCCTGTAGCTACGGCAGTTCGGAACGAAGTCTGGAGGATTAGCGCTTTAGCAAGAGAGTCTAACACTGTGGACAAAGCCAAGAAATGGCTGGCGCGCAGAGGACCTGAAAAACACGTGCAACTGACCTATGTACACTGGATCACTATTCCAAGGAAATGATCATAAACAATGGAAACACAATAGGTCCTAGTTTACCCAACTTGTCAAGTATTCATCGTTTCCCGGATGTAGCCATTTGTCTCTTTAAAAGATCACTCTCGTGGCCTACTGTTGGTACCGAGATTATCCACAGAAGCTCTTTCACGATGGAGTTGTTATTGGTATGATCAGTCATTGATTGGTGCAATGCCTGTATGAAAGAATGCGATATATATACTTGTCAAAATCGGTCACATATAGGAGGATTTGATGAAATTGAGATCCTATCCTTGTGGAAATAAACGAGACATATTTCTTTCATAGGAATATCATCGGGGCCATTACAGGATAGGATACTGGGTTTTCTCTGCCACTGGGAGGGAATAAGGGAAATGCTTATTGCAAGAGGGGCCCAATAGGAAATCAAGGACATTTAAGCACTTCATTGTATGTTTGTAGAAAAGATAATACCAGGAAGCCACGTCATCTCTGAACGTTGGGCACCATATGCTGAAACAGAAAGATTACAAAATCGCATTTATGCCGATTCCATTGTAATCTACAGTGACCGTGATGATCCCGACTTTCATTCACAAAACGTAAAAAACATGCCGATGAAAGGAAAAAGGATTTTACTCGTTACCGTGCAAAGTATTCAAAATAATTTCTTTGTTTTAAAAAATGTTAAGTTTCGCAAAAATCTGTATTTTGAATCGTATGTTGAAATTTTTCAGATGCATATGATGGACGCACCGACCGTAGAATAAGTATTTAAACAAAGAGAAAAAAATATAATGGAACATGTGAGTCTTAAAAAACCTCTTTCGGTAGCTCTTTTTTACTTTAAAAACTGCATTGAAAGTACACTCGTGGGGAACAGAAACATAAACAGTAAACCGAGAGTCAATATTTGATGTTTGAAGTCAACTTATACAGCGTAATAGTAAAGTCTGAAAAATAGATTATACATCACTTTAAAAGAAGTTGTATGCTTAATTCATATTTTTTTACAAAATGTTGGTATTAGTAATATAAGTGAAGTTAAAAACAAAAGTACAGCGTCTAGTCATTAAAATAAAAAAATAGTGGAATTTATGAAATTAGTGTACATGGCATTTAACGAAAATTTACTGTAATGTACAATATTGAAACTTTCTGGACACTTGAAATAATTTACAACAAGCGAAATAAGCTTTAATAGTTAATTTGATAACCTTGGTTTCTTAGTACCAAGGTGCCCATTTTTGGCATGGAACTAATGAATTTCTCTAGCTGCCCATTGGTGATAACACGGTGCCATACGCCCCTTACTGACTCAGTTAATGCTGGTTTAGATATGGGTCCTTGTTAACGCATCTTTTGCTCTATTGGATTAAGATCCGGTGACTGTGCCGGACTTTGAGATTTTCTTTTAGCTTTTCGATTAAGCCACTCGTCAGCCAACGTTGACAGACGACATGGCACGTTATCGTCCTGAAAGATACAATTCTGCAAATCCATGTCTTGTGCAGATGGTAGCAGTTTCGACTCCAAACTATCCACATATTTTGATCCATTCAATGTGCCATTAACGATGTGCAGACGGCCAACACCAGTGGCTAAAATACAGGACCATAACATCACCGAATGTGAGTGATTGATTTTTGGCTGGGTGCAGCCTGCTTTATATATTTTAACAGCCCGACGATGTAACTAATTATTTCCATTATTAGCGGAAATAGTAACAGTTGTTTTATCACTGAAAATAACATTTTCTATTCATCAACAGTCCAATTCTTGTGTGCCTTGGCACACGCAATTCTTTCAAGCCGTTATTCTTCAGTAAGGAAAGGTTTTCGTGAGGCATTTCGTACAGTTAGTCAATTTTCTTGTAGCCTTCGATGAACTGTACGTGCAGGTGCAATAATGCCTACTTCATTCTCCCACTCATTACTTAAATCAGTGGCTGTTTTAGACCTTGATTTTCAGGAACGACTAATCAACATGCAATCATCACGTTCAGTATACAGCCTTGGTCGACCTGTTCTTTCTCTGTTTCCCACACATCCAGTTTCTCCAACTCTTGTAATTTTGCGCAACACAGTGGAATGATCACAGCCACATTTAACACCAATTTTGGTACCGTGTTGTCACCAATGGACAACTAGAGAAGCTCATTAGTTCCATGCCAAGAAGGTGCACTTTGTTACTAAGCAACCGTGGCTATCCAATCAAACATTAAAGTGTTTTTTCCTTGTTGGTAAGTTATTTCAATTATCCTTCAAGTTTCATTAATGTACTGTACAGTAATGTTACGTTAAATGCATTGTACCCTAAGTTCACAAATTCCACTATTTTTTTTGCTTTTTATGACTAGGTGCTGTAATTTTGCTTGAAACTTCACTTATATAGTGGTAAAAACATTATGTAAAAATATTTGAATTCAGCATAAAATGTTCTTTAAATGATTTATACAATGTGTTCAGGACTTTTCCATTACGCCCTATAAGTTGACTTCAAACATCAAAAATTGACTTTCGGTCTACTGGTGCAGAACTTTTGGCCAATGTTGTAAGCGCTGCATATTAAGATATGCTGTTTACTTTATTTATAAGGGTTTATAACTTACTTTTGAATTTAAGTATTGATCATGCAAAGAAGTTGCTTCCCACAATTTTTGGAGGCTGGAACTTCGCGAAAAAAATATGGAGGGGTTGTAATAAAAATGATGTACTCATGCAAAACGTAGCCAGACTTATAAACCGTTCGTTTCTCCCGATGTCCAAATTCTTGAGAAAAAAAAGAGTCGAAGTATCATAAGAAATAGGATCTTCTTATGCAACCGAGTATAAATTAAAATCGCAGTTTTTAAGCTTTTGAACGACGAGTTTGATATGCGTCTTTTTCATCTGCTTTTTCTGTATGAAGGGACGTCTTATAATCTTATTGTTAACTTGAGGACAAATGTAAACCAGCATGTTTAAGTTTAATATTGTAGTACTTCACCAAATAAGATAAATCCGCACCCTTAAAGCAGAAATAATAATCTGATCCTTTACTGACCGTTAAGCAGGGCAATTGCTCTTAGCATATTTCTGCCATAAGCTATTTAAATAACCAAATTTCTGTTACTCAAACCTCTTGATGAATGTGAAAGTAACTTTCACTAAAGTGAAAGAACAGCAACCTAATTAATATTCACTAAAATATAAACTTGGAGGTCTAACTTTGCCAAAACAGTACAGTCGTTCACACCCAATAACTGCTTCCAATGTGCAGCGCAATCGATCTTCGAAAAACTTAATTCTTAGTTGTAATCTACCAATGTTTATTAATAAAAGCAATTGTTCTGAAGAGCAATTATTATCTTACATTTTAAATTTATGAAACTAATTTGCAAAATTTAATTACACGTGTAATAGATATCTATATTTTTACGAAGAAAATAGAGCAAACTAAATTAAATTGTTTTGTTATCAATAATAATAATACTTAATTTTAACTAGCAAATCTATCTTCCACAATTAACAGATTTTGAAAACCGCTTATCCAGAGAAGGAATAAGTCTTCTACACATGAACATTTTCGTAAGTCACGTGAAAATGTGGGTGTACGGCAATAACAGAACTAGTTCAGTCTGAGATGTTGCTTTCCCAACATTTTGGTTTTACCTAGAAATAAGCAACTGTGTTTCTACTGACATTCTTTTCTTAATGAATCAAAAGACTAGGTAAGTGCATATACCTGATATCTTTCACAATCCCTAAAATTTAGGAGAAATTCCACTTTTTTTAAAGGAACTGCATTATATGTCATATTCTATTCTTTATTTATTCGTTTATTTCCCTTGAAAAACATTTGGCAACATTTACTATAAAAATGGTTGGTATGAACATTCAAAAATAGTCGAGCTAATTATGCAGCTCAGACTCCCATGTTATTGCTGCTAGAAATTTAAAATCTGCACGTACCTACAGGTTTTAACTCTAATTCTGAACGCAGTAAAGCATAGCTTCATATTGAAACTTTTGTTCTGCTTTATACCCACGGGATATTAACAAAAATCGCTTTATAGAAATACTTGCAAAACATTTTTTACTGATTTTCATCTCATCCGGCTTTGTATTTATTTGACAAAGAATAGAAACTCAAGAATCTTCAGATAAGTTCAGAAATATACATATAAATGCAATATACACACACACGGTCGAATCACAATTTTGTGACAACAAGCTAACATCCCGAGTTACTATCGTGTGCACAGCGCACAACAGCTAGACGGGCTGGAAGTCACTATAAGGTGGTGGAAGGTGTTCACAGGTATGTGGAGCCAAGCTGACTGCAGTGCATCTGACAGCTGCTGGAGGGTGCGTGGTGAGGGAACCATACAGCGAACAACACGATCGAGGTTGTGCAAAGTGAGAATGATGCTCAAGTGGGTTTACGTTAGAGGAATTAATGGGACAGTTTAGTACATTGAAATCTTTATCAAGCTCTTCCAACCACTCTCTGATATTTCTAGCTATGTGACATGTCTCATTGTCCTGCTGGAATATCCCATCCACCCAAGGGAAGACAATCAGCATGTATGCGTGTACTTAGTCTGCAAGGATGTGTTCATAACGAATTCGGTCCTTAGTGCCATCCACTGGTACGAGTGAACCCAGAGAATGTCACGAAAGCATTCCCCAGACTACAGTCTGTCCACACCAGCTTTTGTTCTTCCTGCAGCGTGTCGATTCGCCCTCACGTACCTCCAAAGCCGACGTTCACCTCTCACTTCAGAGGTCCGTGGTGATCCCCAGTATCCACGTCGCTTATACTCAATGGTGCCATTTCTCCAATCATGATACATTTTAACCACAGCAGCATGCGAACAGTTCACAAACTGCGCTGCTTCAGAAATACTTACACCCTTGTCCCGAAAGTCAATAATCAACCTTTTTTGAAAATATGATTAATCGCTTCTTTTATCCATGCCAGCAACAAATGATATCATGAAAAGCCGCCCCGGTGGCGCAGTGGTCTAAGGCGCTGGCCTCTGATCATTCGTCCGTGAGGGGTCCGGGTTCGAATCCCGGTGAGGCATGGATGTTGTGTTTGTCTTACGGCACTGGCTCTCTCCCTTCCCTGGAACCAGTGACCCTAAATTAGGGACGGACGACTGCTTATAGCCCATTGAGTTGCTCACGGTGGTCGTTAAACCTCCAATAAAAAAAAAAAAAAAAAAAGATATCATGAAAGAAATACACATTTACGTCTTTAAAATCTTTAAAATTTGTAAGAAAAGATATGTTTTCTGAATGCCAGCAGCTCACGTTATGTACAATCCAAGCCAGCTTACGACACGTGCCCTCCTTCATTGCCTACCTTGACGTCAAAAGCAGAAGGTGATCACAATAATGTGACTCGACTATGTATTTTCATATTTTGGAGAAGATAACTCCAATTTAGCGGGTAAAATATCATATTTCGTTCAAAAGCTTTGAACTGAAGTAACTTTGGTTTCAATGTTGATATTCTAGTTTAATGGGTGCAAATATGAATCAGACAGGACATAAATTATTTATTATTTATTCCCCAACATAAATAAAATTAAATTTGTCTTCTAAACAAGCCAGAAGCCTCTGTTTGCTATTCGCTCTTTGGAGATCTTAAGAAATCACGTTCTTAATCCTAGTCTGTTAACATTAGTTTCTTTTTTCACTCAGGAATTCTGTTCGAGTATTATATACCTGACGGTATTTGATGAAGCTACCAGAAAAATCTTTTATTTAAAAACGTGAAATATTTTATTTTAAAATCTAAAATATAAAGCGATATTTGAAATCTGATTAATATTGATCTGAAAAAAAAACAGTGCTTCTTAACTGATGACGGATGTTTGCTCTGCCTACGCTGAGTGATTTATAATTCGAAAGAACTTTTCAAATATATGAAATTTCCAAATGTCAAATTCTTGAGAGAAAGTAGTAATGTGATTTTCCTTTTTTCACTAAGAGGCTTCAGAAGTATACACACCAGCTGGTATTCAGAATATCTTTTGAAATTTGCCAAGAGAGAGAGAGTTTAAATTTTGAGACACATAGCACTTACTTCAAAGACGGTTATCAAATGCAGTCTCACAGTTTTTCACATTCTTCTTCTATGAAATACAAAGGAAGATAATGAAATTATGAGAAAACCGCAGATTGTCAGACATAGTAGTGAGAATTCAAAACATAACGTGTTTAGAATTCTGCGAAAAAAATGCTTGGTATTTTTTTTTTCAAAGACAGCAGAGATCGGGAGAAAAACAAGGAAAAATTTGGAGGTAGCATTTTTTCTAATTGTCCATTTGTGGAACATCATTTATAATCTATCTTATGGAACAGCATTAAGAATATCTCTTACGTAGCAGCATTAAGAAACTCTTTTATGCAGCAGCATAAAAAATTTATTAGAGCTTCGAATAAACTGTGTTCCCATTCCACGACAATCTATTAGCAGCAGAGTTTTGCTCACAGGTCTTAAATCTCGCACAAAAGTGAAAACGTGATTCATTATTTTTTTATGTAGAATTTAATTGCTATTTCTTTAATGATATTTCGTGGTAAATTATTTTTAAACAATCTACACAGTTTGTTTATAGTAATAACGGGCAAGTGTGTTTGTAAATCGAAGCACACTTTTCGGTTACTACATTTTGTAAATTATTCTCTTTGGAATTTTCGAATATTAGAATAAGGGACATAGATTTGCAAACTTTACGGTGCATTTATATCACTTATTTTTATCGAATTTTTACAATTACTTATACTGCTTGCATACCTACTGGAAATATTGCTTTTTTTTACTGCAGAGCACTAGACCAAATTACAGTTGTAGAAAATGGTGCAAGATCAATGTGAATACGGAGATGAGCTGCTATGGGGTCTATAGCACATAGGATTTCACAGTTATGACGTCGGGAGGTACTCGGTGGGGCAGCGGTCCATTCTTGGTACACCTTTGCTACAGCACTTCGCGAACAGCGCAGAAAATCAGTTTCTGAGATGCTCCCACCGTTAGCGCGATGGCCAATAATAAGCATTCCTTTTTGTACGTACGTCGAACCACTACCTGTTCCCACTGTGTCACGTGATGTGCTATGGATCATCTGTCCCATCGAGTTTATATTAGGTGGAGACACCACTCCTATCCTCGCAGCACTGGCCGCCATAAGTCACCGTCCGTACTGCAAGAGACGTCATATCCAGGCACGACGGAGCCTCAGTAAAGAAGCTGCTTTGAAACCAATGGAACAAAAGCTTCAAGGCATATAGACAGATAAAATGAGTAATTCAATAATATTTATCAATTATACACAAGCTTACTGTTTCATCAACGGTAAATTATAGTTCTGTTTTGCCTGTATGTGACGTCAAGCCAACAATTAGCTGTGACCTATGGCGGCAGAGTCAGTGGTGTCTCCATCTAATATAAGGTCTAGAATCTGCCCTCGCTGGCTGCTTTAATTTCCGTGTGGTCGACTTTGTCACGTGCATTCTGTTATGCGCCAGGGCGGGTACGTTGAGATTTCGGGGTGGTCATATTATTTGATACGATCGTGTATATGTATCATGGACTTGCCTTACATTTTACCAGCCGTGAAGTAACATTGCTTATCAAACATTTACAAGTTATATCATTAGACACGGCTGACCTATCCAGTAAAAGTTGTAAATCTACCGGTCAGAAGCTACCTAAGGTGTCTTATGAAACAAAAGTAATATTCCAAGGAATAATTCGGTTACTTTGAAGAGAACAGGATATTTAGAATTAGAATGTTTTAAGGAAAGCATTTCTTAATTTTTTACAAGGAACGGAAAAATAATATTTCCAAAACATAAATATCAAAAACTCAAGAACACTAAATTCTGATGGGAACATTTTCTGTTTTATAACATTTGAAATGTTTGTACACAGATTCAAATTTTGCCAACCTTTTCACAGTTGTCACTTACCAATTTATGTAAATTCTGTAATTCACAACGTATGGTTGCATATTAATAGAAATTAAAACTTCTGGAAAGTGACAAATGAACGAAATGTATTTTGGAAAAAAATAATAAATGGACATCAGAGACAGTATGAAATTTAATATTTTTTGGTATAAAAGCAATTAACAATTTTATTTCAAGATCTAATAAACATTTGTAATTTCTTGTGGTGACATGACTTAACACTTCGGCAAGCCTGTTATAAGAAAAAGTATTAATATTTAACCAATATATTGTCATGATGCAGGATGACGGCTTTGTTATCAACCAGTGCTGAATGTTTAGATTACCATTTTAATTTCAGCCTTTCCAACTTTTGTCACTACAGTTCACCTTTTAACGTTTGTTCAGGTGCAAGAATTTCCAAGTGGATTACCCCCTAGATGTCCTACCATACACTTAACAAGACTTTTACAGATGAAGTCCTCTCTTTTAAGCCGAGTGAGAAAGCTCTCCAACTCGGAAAACCGTCCTTTGTCCCTTTACATGTTTGTAAGAGACCCATGCTTCTTCACCCATAATTTATCGTCCCAAATATTTCTCTGTCGTATATTTCTCCTATGCGCCAGAAAAGGAGACAATTGGTCACTCTGTCGGGTCGAGTTCTTGCTTATAAGCAATGTAGAACCCATTAGTCAGACTAATTTAACTTTCCTCGCCTTTAGAGGCCACAAGTTTGTCTAGAGTCCTGGTACCTGTGGACACTGACGGAAAATGTCATTCTTCCGTTTCGACCATTTTCTTCAAAACAATATGGCTTTTCACAGCGTTCGTTTGAGCTCAAGTGTGGCGAAAGATCCCAACCGCGTAAAGTTTGTGGACTGCTTGTAGTAATTTTTCGACGCCACCAAAAGTGACTGTGTAAGAAAACGTAAAGGGAGGATAAGTGAACAGCTTCTAGAAATATGTGCGGGCAAAAGATTTCGATTGGAGCAAATATCCAGGACACACCGTAACTTTTCGGTTGGTTATGAGACGTTAGTGTGCGGAACTATGGGTTATCAATAAAGAAAATACTAATAAACTTACCTTATTATCTTTCAATTTTAGAATTTACCATTGGACATCTTGATCCTGTAGAAATTATCATTTGGTATGAGTGGCCTGATATTCGATATTATTAATCATCATAAATGATGTAAAATATGATTAACATTTACCTAAATTAAAATTGTGTATTGCATTATTCTAAATTAAAATCGTATTTCGTGTGCGAAAATTCTCGCAGTCAATTTCTGGATGCTGTAGTTATTGCAAAAGGAAGTTAATTACACGCCCTCATTACACCAGTCTTCGCAAGAGATGCTAACCACACTTTCCTGAGGAATCATGCTCGATTCGTATCGAATTGTTCAGGAGGGTTGAATTTATCAGTAGAATATTATACTCATTTATATAGGTTCGGACATGAATTTATATAAGTAACAAGCCAACATGCTGTGGTCATGAGAATAAGAAATGAACCTGTTGCAGAAAAACACAAACATTTCCGCCTTTCTTTATTGGAAAAAACCGGGTTTAGTATTTCGCCTACGCTGCTGACACCGAAGTAGAGAAAAACGCCTTGTAGCATTACATCAAAGTAACAGTTTAAAATTAATGTTGCTGGGGAATTAAACTTTTCGTTATAAATAATTTATTTCTAAAAAGGAGAGCGTTACCTAAAAAGAGAGAGCGTCAGCTCCGTACGACAAACACAACATCCATGCCTCACTGGGGATTCGCAACCGACACATCTCGGACGCAAGATCCGAAACCATCGCTTAAACCACTACGCCACCGGGGCGACGACAGTGCTTTTCCAACTGTTAAGTTCGGTGTAGTATGGAGTCATAGTATGAAGTTATATAAAGAGTTATATAAAAATATCTTGATTGTGTGTTTGAGGTAATTTCGAAAACAACTGAACCGATTTCGATAATTGTTTCATTATTGGGTAGCTTATATCTTTCTGGTGGATATAGGCTATATCGTTTATTTTTTTATTATTTTTGCATTATTTTTTATTGTTTTTGGCTGTACTACTGAATCAGATCGCTTTCAAGTAATTCCCGATTTCCTGTCTATCGTTACATACAACATGATCTCAACCAACGTGAAAGAAAGTAGTTCACGATTATATACGGAATTTTTCTTACTAATCTCAAAAACAACTGAACCAGTTTGAATGATTATTTTGCCGTTTGGAAGCTTACTTCTTTCCCGTGGGCATAGGCTATTTCGCTTATTTTTTTATATTTTTGGCTGTACTACTGAATCAGAACGTTTTCAAGTAGTTCCCGATTTCGCGTGTAATGTTCGGCTTACAGCGGATTGTACAAAGAAAATGTCATGGTAACATAAAAAGAAATTACTTACTACAATAAAAATTAGCGATGAGAAATATGTTGGACAGTAGCTTCCATTTAAATAAAAAGCCTGAAAATCGCTCCCGTGGGCGGCGCTGGAGGATTGCAGAAAGAAACGGCCTTGTGTTTTAAATATATACACAAGGTAAGTTATGTCTTTCTTGAGATGAATAACTAAATTTGCAAAATATCGAATAAAATTCATTAAAAAATGATTTCGTTCGAAGTTGATTATTTTAACATTATGCAAAACGTGTGTTTCACAATCACAAGTATGTGAAATTCAATTTATTTCAAAGTAGAATATAAATTTTGCAGAACTCATATTAAAAAAGCTTTTCATAAAAATTACTGAACAATGTGCAGTGAACAACAACTTTGACAAAAATAATTTCAAGTTTTTGAAATATCCTAAATTTCAGTAACCTTACATTTCTTCGCAAACCAAAACGGGCTTTACAGGCTAAACTTTCAGGAACTTTTAAATTGGGAAGCCATGTGCAGGCAATTCTTACTTCTTCGAACAAAAACATATTGTGTTAACTTCATCATTAGGGGAAATCACCCAGCAGGGGATGTGGTAAAAAGTACAGTGATCCTGCTTACACCAATCGAAATCGAATTTTCAGTTTATCAAGAGGAACTTGTGCAGTTTGCTAAACATGTTGAAAATCGAATTTTTTTAATAATTATAATTAAAGATAATTGATTACAATACAATAATTATACATAGGATTGTAATATAGGATCGTATTTTTTTATTTTAACTAAATCAATTATTTGTCTATCTAGAGCGAGGCATCTTATTTTTAGGGCTTTTTATCCAAAAGACAAAATAAAGTATCTCGAAACACTGTAGCCTTTCAGTGAAATTAATATCGGTAAGAATATTTTTCTTTTAATCTCGGAAGGGCTTGTTCATATACAGCATGTTAGAGACATGTATGTCGTCATGTATCAAGACTCAGCTGATATTACCATATTGAATTATACTACTTCATTCGTGACCTATACTTTCCAAATATTTAAATGACACAGTATGATTTTAACCAATGGGTCCTGAAAATATTGATTGAAGATTAGGATTTCACGTAGGCGATTTTACAATCACAGGCCATTCACTAAGTGTTAATATTTAAAAAAAATTACATATTAACTCCTTAAAAAATAGGCCTTTGTTAAAGGTGTTTCCGCAAAACTTCCTGTCCATCAGAGAAATTGGCCGAATTAAAGCTAATTAAAATATTTTTATTTTATTTTTTCAATAATTTCCTCAGACCTGCAAAAGAGTCCAGTATAAAGAAATTCAATGTGAAATTCTTATATCCTTAATTGTTTTTAGGAAATACGAACCCACAATTTTTGAGAAATAGATAACTAAGTACAATGGGAACATGCAGAAATGTAATAATGTATTAATTTATTAAAACTGCGGTAAATTCACCTACATCTTTGGATCCCGTAACTGGAGTTTCCTGCGAAAGTTCTGCTTTGATGGCAGAAAGTGTAACCCGACGTATTTGCGATTGTCTGCGCAAAGGAACAGATTAATTACAGTTTTGCCACATGGAATGACACCTTCGATGATGCTTTCTCACGTCATACGGACAAAAGTTGCGGAGCAAAACCATACAACATTTGAAGTTCACCACTTATAAATCCATTGTGTAAGAGAATGAACTTCAGGGGTTCCAGGAAGAAGCATTTCATCACATATGCATTTCGCAGGCGTCTGTAAGTTCGACATTTTGAACGTCATTATGACGAATACAAATAGAGTTACGTAGGGTGATAATACTGAAATGGGAGAGTCTTGCTTGTACTTTTTATTGTAACTATCATTACACACTGCTTAACAAACCCGTAACTACGTAAAACGTTGGGAAAATTAATCAAATATATAAACAGATAATAAGCAAATAAATACTCCTAAACATTACGCTTTTTTTCAAAAATAATGCAAAAATTATCCCAGCAGTGTGGGAATGAAAGCTGCTATTGCTGTTCATAAATACCAATAATTTCATCTTACCGGCAGACAGACGAAATATTTTATTTAAAGTTTGTCCAGCTTTTGTGAAAAAAACCTCGCAAGCATCGACAGTGACAGACACTGGGAATTTCTATCCTATCACTGAAATTAAATGTGAATGCATGTATCAATTTACTTTGAACTTTCCACCTTTCCATCGGAGGTTAGTCTCTTACCAGAGTCATAATTTAAGTACTTTCGACTTAAAAAATCACTTTGCACTCTCTCGTTTACAACGTTTGGAATTCTGAAGCCTTTTTATCCAAGATATGCCAAAATGATAACTTATCAGTGGAATGTATTTTCAGTGGAAAAGACGCTTTGCATTTTGATACCGAATTTATGCTTGCAGCAAGCAGATTAACAACCATGCGTTTAACGGTGGCTTTCATAACTAATACATTTCATGACTTTCACACGGACCTAGTTTACTTGCAGTTACATCGATTTTCAAAAACAAGTTTTGGTCATTACATTTTGTCTCTTGGATTCATTTTTCTCACAAACCGTTCAGAGAAATACAGTAATAATCCGATATTAGAAGAACAGAAAAAAATCGAAAAAATGGTCGTTACAAGGGACTTCTCTTTACAGCTAGATTATCCAAATATTATGTTCATGTACGTAATACAGTTCACACTACGTAACACATAAAAACAACAGTGTTACATAATAAAAGGTGGTTAAAGCAATACATCTTGTATACCTGATTTCTGAAAGCCACCTCCTTGTCTTCTCTTTGTTCTTTAAAATTAAGAACGGGGTTGATTGTGCAACGAGCAAATATTCTTGCGGTATCACTTTTCGGCCTCAAATTTTCTCACATTCGTACAAAACCTTTAAGTTTTGTTTCAAAGTCAAACGTTTCCTTTTATTCTCTATTTCCATTAGGAAACAAATATATTTTGACTTTCCCACTGTTGTAGAGACGAGTGGATAAAAGCGACGAGTGGATAAATATCAATACAGAGTAACAACCGGTATCTTATCGCTTCAAAATGTCCCGACTTACCACCGTTGCTGACAGGGGCAGAAGAAAGCACGTGGCAGCATCTAGAAATCAAAGCAGACAAACAACTCGTGACTCATCTATGTGTGTGCAGCTGCACAAGTTCATCTCCTTATCAGATTCTGAAATATCAAGAAAAACATTTGGTAGCTCACTTGACTTGAATTAAGAAGCATACTAACATATGAACAATTAAGTCATTACATCAGATCAAACAGCAAAATAAGGATTGATTTCTTACAAATACCTTATAGCATCTTGACATTTTAAAATTGATGTGAAAAATTTTAACTTTTCTTTGAGAATGAATCCTAGCGTTTGGGTGTTTTTTTGGAAGTTGATGGTGTATTTTTCGAGTAAGCATTTCATCAGTATGAACATAATTTCCATGCCAACAGTTACCTGCTTCCCAAGATCCCTGTTTTTCACTCAGCTGTTGAGAAAATAAATGAGTAAAGTAATAATCAAAACATGGAAATCTGAAACTTTCTGCGGTACTGTAAATTTGAACCTATATTTTAATGTGACACTCATCGCATTGTCCCTGTAAGAACAAACGTATAGATCGCGGCACATATTCATGTAAGATACATTTTTCTAGAAAAAATAAAGTTGTGTACTACCTTCAGTATGCATACAGGAAAAGTTATGAACGACTCAAAAGTTGCTCGAAATTAGAGCACTTTGCTGAAAACAAAATTTCACACACAATAAATGTTAAATTGCCGCCCCGGAGGAGCAGTGGTCTAAGAGATGGCTTCTGATCATTCCTCCGAAAGGGGTCTGGTTTCGCATTGATTTCGAATCACGGTGAGGCATGAATGTTGTGTTTGTCTTATGGCACTGGCTCTCTACCTTACCTGGAATCAGTGTCAGTACATTAGGAACGTGTGACTGCTTTTAGCTCATTGAGTTGTTTACAGTGGTCGTGTCGTTAAACCTACATCCAAAAAATTAATGTTAAATTATATGCCTTTACAAAGCGAAACATAAACAGAAAGTTTCATAAATGGCAAAGAAAAGAGTTAGGTAAATAACGTAACATATATAATTTTTCAAGTAAAGAACTAAAACTAATAGTACACTCCTGGCCACCCAAAATGCAACACCAAGAAAGAAGCATCCGCTTGGCCTGAAATTCTCAGCATGCGTCGCCCGCTAGAGGACATGCAAACGATTAGCCTTGCAGGGCATATGCAAATCATGTGCGCCCGTCACGCCACCGAGAAGCACTATAAGAAGGGTGCACAGAAGTTAGGGTGTAAATAGTAGAAGTGTGTTGTGCTGCCTGACCTGTGCGTGGGAAGCTTCCTGATGTCTCGCCCCAGAATATGGCAGTCATTCCAGCACGTTTCTTAGTTCGACAGTAGACGAAGAGTGGCTTATCGCGACAGCGGTTTATCGTACCGAGACATTGGCGCTCGTGTGGGACGACATCCAGCCACATTGAGGCGAGTCTGAATTCGGAGGGTGCAGGAGGTACGGAAGGATCGACGTGAGCGATTGCTGCAGACGCGGCACACCACCGAACGAGAGGACAGGCTAGTTTTGCGGCGGGCATTGACGGCTCACACCGCCACATCGCAAACGTTAGCGCAGGAAGTAGGGTGTGTTACGATACAACCTGTGTCAGCACGTACCGTTCAACGTCGTCTGCAGGAGCGGGGACTTATCGCACGGCACCCATTGCTCTGACTACCATTGACGTTACACCAGCGGCGAGTGCGGCGGCACTGGGCCGTTGAACACCGACCCTGGACTACGGAATGGCACGACACTGTCTTCTCCGACGAATCCCGCTTCTGCCTGCAACACCACAATGGTCGGATCCGCGTGTGGCGGCACTGAGGCGAGAGACCGTATGACGACTGCAGTATGCATCGCCATTCCGGTCCGTCGCCTGGCGTTATGGTTTTGGGCGCAATTGGTACGCATTACCGGTACACTCAACAGCCACCGCTACATCTCCAACGTTTTAGAGCCTGTAGTCCTCCGTTACCAGCAGAAACGTTTCAACAACACAATGCGCGCCCGCACGTGACACGCATCGTGCAACAATTCTTTACGTCTCACCAGGTATCAATGATACCGTGGCTCGCCTGTTCTCCCGATATATCGCTCAACGGACACGTCTGGTCGTTGATCGGCAACCGAGTGGCCCGGCAAGCACCACCCGCGGCTGCGCTTGATGAACTGTGGCAAAGTGAGGAAGCAGCCTGTACCGCATACCCCAAGCCCACATCCAAAGCCTCTTTCGTTCGATGCCGCGGCGTGTAGCGACCGTTATTGCCAGCCAAGGGGGCCACACGAACTTTTGATGTCTGCGTGTTACACTCTTGCCAATAACACATTTTTTTAGTTTTTCCTACTTTGTCTTTATTATGGCTGTCTCCTTCAGGTATAATTCAGCTATTGACCTCCGGTGTTTTTAGGCTAATCCTATTTTACTTAGCACTTCTATCAGCTTTTACCGGTTCACCATGTCAAATGTTTTTTTCTAAGTCGGCGAAACATGCGTAAACTTCTTTGTTTTTTTCTGCATCCCTTCCACATATGGTCCTCATCACTCCGATTGCATCCTTAGTTCCTCCATATTTCCTGAATCAATACTTATCATCCCCCAAAAAATATTTCACTCTAGTATACAGTCATCGATTTAATATTCTAAGTAGTATTTTAGAAGCATGCGAGAATATACTTATAGTTCTATAGTCACTGCACTTAGTAGGACTACTTTTCTTTTGAATTGGTATATGAATACTTACTGTGAAATATTTACGCCATTCTCCTGTTTTGTAAATAAGATTGCATAATGTCCATATTTCTTGTATACTGTGTCATTTAGTTGATTTAGTATTTCACTAGGTATTCCATCCACTCCTTCGATCTTTCCACTTTTTAATTCGTTAATTGCTGTTTCTTCTTCACTCTTAGTGTTTCAGGCCCTCTATCATCTATTAATAATTCGGTTTGCTCTTCTAAATCAATTTTCTCTGTTCTTACATTTTTTGCATAGATTTCTTCAATGTATTCCTTCAATCTTTCACAAAGCATTTCAATATCATAAAATAAGTTACCTTGCATGTCTTCTATATGGGCAGATATCTTGTGATTTTCTTTTTTATATTTCTAAGTTCTTTTGCCTCTCAAACATTTTACCATGTCGCCCTCGTTTATCCATTTCTTCAATTTCTTTGCATTGTTCATTTAGCCATTCTTCTCTTGTTTCATCAGTTTCTCTTCTCAGTTCATTGTTTAGTGCTTTGTATTTATTTCTTCCCTCTTCTGTGTTTAGGTTTTTCCATCTTCTTTCATAATTTGTTCTTATCATCTCATTTGTAATCCATGGCTTCTTAGTTATTTTCATTTCCACGAAACCTATCGCTTCAACAGCTGTGTCTGATATCAAGCTTTCGGACTGATTCCATTTGCATTAGCGCCAAAGGTCTTTTCAGGTGCATCTTCTTTGTTTCTCATTTTTTCTAGTACTTCTCTAAATTTCTTGCCAGTATCACATTTGAGGTTTTCTGGGTTCCACCTTTTCTTGATTTTTCCTTTATTCTTTTTTAAATCGTATTCTTGATTCCATAATACATAGATTGTGCTCTGCATCAATATCAACTCCTGGATAAGTAGGTGTTCTTTTTACAGTGTTTCTACATCTGTTTTGTACTAATATATGATCAATTTTTTATCTTGCGATATCACCTGGCATTTTCCACGTATATCGTCTTCTCTGTGGAAGTTTAAACCAAGTATTACCAATAATTAGTTTGTGTCTTTTACGAACCTCTATCAGTCTTTCTCCTCTATCATTCCTCTTTTCAACACAATTTCCTTCCTCGTATTTCTTTCTCTACCTTCTCACATACTATTGCACGCCCGTCTTACATCCAAATAATACACAATATAGATAAAAAATTGTGGGTTGTACGCCACTTACAATAATACGATATAACACATTAATACACAATATAGTTCATGGAATATGGAAGATGCAATTAGGTCTGCTAACACTTTCATATATTTTTTTAGGAATGCTTATAAGAACTTCTCTTAACTGGCACACTTATAAACGTGGAAAGAGCGATGACCTCTGTTTGATGTTCCTGGTTAACGTCAAATGTCTGTATTAATTATTCATTCGCTTTCTAATTATTTGTTCAGTTGCTGCTTACAATCTTTGGTGAATCCTCGGCATTGTGCGGGGCTCCAAGAAGCAACCTGCCAAATTGGCTTGTCAGTTAGTGTGTGTGAGTCTGGAGGAATTCGAATTCACTGTGGTGCCGTGGGAGCATATCCGGCGCGTAACTGGAAGACCCAGTGTTCGATTCCCAGTGGCGGCCGATGAGAATTTTTCCGTGACTCACTTAAAAACGTAGAAAGAGCGATGACCTCTATTTGATATTAAAATCTCATTTGTCATTTACATTTTAAAACATTTTCCGATATGCATTATTTAAAATATTTGATTGCTGAAATTTTGGATTTAGATACCTATCGCAGAAACAAGAGCATGTAGCTTCAGGTATGCTTAAAATTCTTCGCCAAATCTAGAAAATCAAAAATTACGATAAATTTGTTTATGACATCTTATTGAAGTACGCGCTGCTCTTTTTAAATTACTGCGCAACCCCGGTGGCGCAGTGGTCTAAGGCGCTGGCCTCTGATCATTCGTCCGTAAGGGGTCCGGGTTCGAATCCCGGTGAGGCATGGATGTTGTGCTTGTCTTACGGCACTGGTTCTCTCCCTTCCCTGGAACCAGTGACCCTAAATTAGGGACGGGCGACTGCTTATAGCCCAATTGAGTTGCTCACGGTGGTCGTTAAACCTCCAATCAAAATAAAAAAAAAAGAATTACTGCTTATAGCTCATTGAGTTGTTCATGGTGGTCATTAAACCTCCTGCTCTTCATACTACAATATTGAATTTTGTGTCTTATCTGTGCCATGTCGTATTTATTACAAAACTGTGTCATATTTATTTACAAACGTTATCCACATCTTTCGCAAATCACTAGTTTTAAACCACTCGAAAATATATTACCGATAATCTATTCAATAAAATATAAATCTAAGTACCCTCATTTTGATGTTAGTAACTCAAACTACAAAAACAAAAAATGAAAGAACATATTTTGATTTCATTCTGATATTTGTAATATGGCTGTATTGCATTATTATTCGGATCGATGCTATCCCAAAAAAATTATTTAGTGTGATAAGTGTATTCAAAAATAATAAAAATAAAAATGTGTTACCTTCCAATTATTTAACATCAGCAAAGTTAGAAACAGCATGTAAAATAGTGACGACTGATTAAAATTACACAGGTCTGCAGCTGAATGGGATGTTTTTGGTAAATATTATGTTTTCGAGAGTCCTGAATCTAAAAATGACCTCCATTTCCCTCCATCACGTACAGTTTTTTTTTGCAAAATACAAGGTGTTTGCATAAAAGAAGCATAACAATAATGAGAAAACCACCATTTCATTACAAGGAACTAAAAAATATTTCTCATAATAAACAAACAATTTCTTCATGAAATGCACTTAACATTCGGTGTTCATTCTTATTGCCTATGAAGCCTTTTCTTCTTCTATTTGATACTTCTCCAAACACGCTTCCGCTTTCCCCTTTCTGTTTCCCGCTTGAGCATCCAACAGTAGTCAGCTAAGATATTACGTCCCATCGTCCTTGGTAGCGTCTCTCGATATCACGGACATCTTGGTGAAATCTTTCACCCTGCTCTTCACTGAGGGCTCCCAAGTTTTCGGGAAAATAGTCGACATGGGAGTGTAAGAAATGAACTTTTAAGCAGATCTTGCATCCTTGAGCTTTATACGCAGCCAACATGCGTTGTACAATGGTTTTGTAGTGAGGGTTTTTAGTATTACCCAAAAACTTGTGCACTACGTCTTTGAAATAATCCCACGCTTCTCTTTCTTTTTCTCCCATTGTTTCTGAAAAGAGGGGATCGGATAACAGTTTTCGTATGTCGGGGCCAGTAAAAACTCCGTCTTTCAACTTGGCTTCAGACAGCTTTGGGAAATTGGAACACAGATATCAGAAACATTCCCCTCTTTTGGCAGTGATTTCACAAACTGCTTCACAAGCCCCAATTTTGTATGAAGAGGTGGTAATAAAACCTTTTCAGGAAGAACCAAGGTTGTATTAATGACGTTATTTTCACCGGGGGTTAAGGCGTCTCGAAGTAGCCAGTCAGTTTTTGTCCAATGGAAATCTCTGGCTCGACTGTCCTACAAGCAAAGAAAGCAAGGATATTTCATATAACCTGCACGCTGGTCCAACAACACGGTTAGTATTTTGAAGTCTCCACAAAGCATCCGGCGATGTTCTTGATATTTTATTTTCTTAAGAATCATTGCCACATCGTTATAGTTTTCCCCCAAATGCACCGAGTGTCCTACAGAAAGTGATGCAAATTTATTTTCATTATGCAGCAAGGCTGCTTTGAGGCTTGTTTTTGAGGAATCAATGAACAGGCGCCAGTCAGATGAATAATATTCTACTTCAAAACACTTCATTAGCCCTTGACATCACTACAAAAAACGATACTTCCTTCTTTGGAGAAAAATGTGGTAAATTCTCTCTCTCTCGGTGCCTGTACCACGAAAATGAGGTTCCGGGTGACAGCAGGTCTTTTTTTAATCTTGACCCCAGCAATTCGGCACCATGTTTTGAAAGGCCTAAATCTCTAACCAGGTCATTGAGCTCGCTCTGATAAAAACGTTTGGATCCCTCATCAACAGAAAAATCTGAACTAGATTCATCCTGGGGAGGTAATAAGTTTCCGTCCTCAGAATCACTCAGGATATCATCCAAACTGGAAGGTGGGTGTGGAACTGGTATTGCAGAGCTATGAGGGACTGGACGAATAGCTGAATTTAGGTTTGTGTAAGATATTTTATTTTAATTTTTTGTATTGAATCCTTTCACATCTACCGAACAGAAATAGCAGTCGGTAGTGTGGTTTTGCTGTTCACGCCACATCATAAGAATGCCAAAACGAAATGAGTGTTTCTTACCGTTAAACCACAAACGGAGATCTTCCTCGAACCTTCTGCATACCTTATGAGGACTCCTGGCTTTGTCTTGATCCCCAAATTTCAACTTGAAGTAAGCAAAATACACTATCTCCACGAAATCTTTTATGTTTCTTTGTTGACTTTTAACAGTGTATTCACCACAAATAAAAAAAAAGTTGTCAGGAGAAATAACACAACCTCTTGGAGATATAATACACTGCCGGACAATTGCTAAGGACGGATGACAATAGCAACGATAGCAACCATAAAATGGAAGGCAGGAAAATGTGAAAATTAGCATAAGTGCGGGATACAGTAAGACGTGTTGTGCGTATGCAAATTTTGGATTGCCGAACTTGTTCGTGACGTCATAGCACTGATAAGAGATATAAAGGATTTGACGCGTATTGACCGTTGTTGTTCAAACGCAAAGTTGAAAGGGAAAGAATCAATTGACGAACTTGCAATTTTCGGTATTTCTTCCCCACATCACCTAGATGATTTTACGCGTGGCTGTATTATTGGCAAGATTAAAGAAGGGCGAAAAAAAACAGATGTTGCCAGGGAGTTCGACGTCAGCCACAGTGTTGTTTCAAGGCTTTGGAAATCATTTCAAACAAATGGAGAGTGTTCGCAGTACGACATCTGCAGAAGATCGGTACATAGTGCTATCAACAAAAAGACACCGGCGCAGCACAGTTAGTGAGGTAGCAAATCAGTTTATGGGTGCTACTGGCAAGCGGATCTCCCGAAAAACTGTCGCCAGACGTTTGCATGAAGGAGGACTATACGCCCGCCGTCCTGTTGTGTGCATCCCATTGTCCAGACGTCACCGTACCGCCCGTTTGCATTACCTAGCATTTTTCAATCTTTAAAATGTTGAGAAGAAGAAAAGAATAGTACATAAATTGGATAAAACCAAAAGTAGCCAATAATGTGAAAGTCGCTCATTATTTGCAGCCGATTTAGGTATAAGCAAGCCAACTCTACAGGACATAACTCCAAACAAGCCTGAGGTAGACAAATGTGCTTTAAAGTGCAATACATGGGCTTGCGCTTCACAAAGAAATCACCCAAATCTGCTACAAATGAAGAACTAGAAACGGCAATAATAAATTCGATCTTACACCAAATAGCGTGAGGAACATTATTATCAAGATTAAACAGATGTCATCGCTCTTTCCACGATAATAAGTGAGTCATGGAAAAATTCTCATCGGCCGCTACCGGGAATCGGATCCAGAGTCTTCCAGTTACGCGCCTGACATGCTACTACTGCACCACAGCGGCGGCGAATTCTCCAGACTCACATGAGATTAACTGCCAAACCACATGGCAGGTTGCTTCATGGAGCCCCGCACAATGCTGGGGATTCACCAAAGATGGAAAGCAGCAACTGATCAAATAACTTGGGGCGAAAAAGTAATGAATTCATTCACTGGATGTGGATCAGAAACACCAAACAGAAGTCATCCACAGAAGTCATCGTGGATCAGAAACACCAGAAACGATTTTATGTAACAAGTTTCCTTCTCCCAAGACATCATTAAGAAACACTCTTCAATCCATTAAGCAATGAACACAACTTGACATATCACGCCAAAATGCATTTGCACCGGCGTTTTGGAATATCACCTTTCAGAATAGGAAAATAACATGTTCCTGTGATACAAAATAATATTTAAACTAGATAATAAAGACATCTGTCGACAAAATGCGAAATAACCTTTTACATATACTAACACCTGATTCCTAAATTCCGATAAACCCTACACTGTTTCATACTTACAATACAACACGGAGAGCAAATTGAATGCATCTAGCTCCATTGCACTTAATAATTCATCGGGCATTTCTTTTACAAAATGTCTTCCTTAGGATCAATGGCATTTTACCAGTAATCAGTGTAGGTTTGCATTCTTCTATACGTATATCTAATAATTAAAGTCAACTTTCGAATATTTCTCTATGCGAAACTTCTGCAAGAGCATGCATCTATTTTTAGCACCTTAAATTCCGTTGCTAGAATCTCTGATGCTTACACGAATCGCCTAAGTACACATTTACTACGCACTTTGCTCATCATCACACGAATCACCAAGGTGTAAATATACCAGCATGAGTTGCCGTTAGTACGAAGCGATGCATAAGTAAATTGTAGCGTTCTGTCTTTTCCGATTTTCTACAACTTCCTTTAATAGATTTTTGGTTGTTGAAAAAAACAGCGAAAGAGTTAGCTACACGATTACCATGTGTGATGAACGATGTGTAAATAAAGCTTTATGATGTTATTGCATGGAGTATCCCTGAATGAACCAGAACAGGAAGTTTATTTAATGGTTGAAATATATTTTCACTTTATTATTCTTAAAGATATATTTAAGAAATATGCATTGGATTAATCTGTTGAGGTTTTAAATAGAAAAATGTAATTACACTTCGAGCCGGCAGGCTTGCTCCAAATCAAATTTAATTTCGGATGGCGTGGATGCTTCTTTACTTCTGACGGTTGTCTTTTTAAAAAATAGGTTGTCAATAATATTGTTGAGGAGTAATACTTTTGGGTGCGGTTTGCTTCCACATGCTTTAGATGTGTTTCCACTCTCCCCTGAATGCAACATTTCGAAGTTCGTCGATTATTTTATTTTGATTTACAAGAGTTCTAACATATATACTGCTCTTTTGAAGATACCTTGACCCAACATGGAATCGGAGTAGGGGAAGAAATCTCAGGATTGCACATGTTAAACCGTAAAGTTCACCGCATCTTGTTCATTTATTACTCATTCATTTTCGAATTGTACTGTTCAACAGACTGTAAACATTTATGAGCTGGCGGTCTTCACTCCAAATACGCACTTACAAAATTCACCGGACACCTAGAAGAGAAACACAACATAGCATTTATTGACATAGATTAGTACGCTGTCGGTCCACTTTCGGCCTTGAAGAAAGGCTTTCGACAAGGTTTTGGAACACAGCGATACGTATGCGCTTCCTTTCAGTATATAATGCTGCCGCTAACTGTTGCTTAGTAGTAGGCTTTGGTTCCAAACTTCTTATGCGGCGCTCTAATTCATCCCATAGGTGCTTTATGAGTTTATCAGTGCTCTGTGGTGGCCAGTCCACAAACGATACGGAATTATCGTCGAACCACGGCGTAACAGTCTCTGCTTTATGGCTCGGTTCCATAGTATTGCTACGGAGTTGGCAGGGCATAATTGTCCAGAATATCGAGATAGACGTGCTGGTTAAATATCTGCGAAAACACATTTACCTTTACGCCCCCTAGCGGAAAGTCTATGAATTACTTGAAAATTTTGGAATTATATGAAAAACATTTCGCATCACAAACTATATGCAGCAAAAAATAAATTTTTCAACTCGGACTCTTAGAAGCAGAGATATTAACAAACATATGATATACATCTACGCTCAATGGCGGAGAAACCATACACTATTTTAAGAAGAAAAAAATCCCTCCCCAAAAAAAATTTTCGACGTGAGTGGTTTCGGTCAAAGAGACTTTTTCAATCCAGATTTTAAAAGCTCAGATTTTGCTGCAAATACATCGGAAGCAGAAATTAACACTTACGCCCCGTGGTCGTCAAACCGTTCTTTAACAGAAATTAGAAATTACATGCAAGATATTTCCCATCAGGGGCTGTTTCTACCGAAGAAAGAATTTCTCAAATCGGAGTTTTAGAAGTACAGATATCGGGGAAAACGCAATTTACTTTAACGCCCCTAGCGCAAAATCTATGTATAACTTGAAAAAGTGGCTATACATGAAATGCTTTTTGACATAAATGGAGTTGAAAATAAAAGAATTTTTGCAATCGGATGTTTAGAAACAAATGTATGTAATAAAATGTGTTTTGAATTCGATATCATCTGCGTTTATGCCCTCTAGCGGCAAAATTGCACATCGTAAAAAAATAAAAATAAAAAATGCAATGAATGATCATCATTGGCACATTTCATGCTTCCCAATGCAAAAATAATTTTTGAAATCGGACTAATAGTTGCAGAGATATAGTGTCCACAGACGAACGTACGGACAAACCGATAACACAAATACGATCTTTTTTTACAAAAGACGTTCCAAAAAATCGGATTTTGTGGTTCTGCTTCAATTTTCTATTGTGAAACAACCTGTTAATGATACGCGAATACTCACTGCCCTGAGAACGTGTAATGATCGGAAAATTTGTAATGATATTAAAAAAAAATTTCAGCTTGCACAGATCCGGGTTTTCCATTATTAGAAAAATACACACTGTTTATTCTAACACTAATTCAAGTCTTTAGCACGAATAAATGGAGTTGTTATAAAGGAAACGGCAAGAGTAAATTAACTCCGTTCCTGGAGGGCTGAAGTTATCGTAGATGCTCGTGGTCCTCTGCTTTCAATCTGTCGGAGGTTCCGTTCAAGATGCAGACTTTCCTGCATTATCACTCTTCTTGCAGGGAAGGAAACATTCAAGGTGTGTTTCCCAGATGTAGATATAGGGATGTCCTTTCTAGCTTTATTTGCAAATATCTTCGCTATTAATCATCCGATTTGGATGATATTTAAAATTTAGGGTTTTTTCCTTGTGCTAAATAGAATGCGCATAAAATAACATACCCCTATATGAAAACATTCGGGGATAGTGAGCTAATTATCATGTTAATTAGCTTAATTAGCATTTGTCTTCACATTATATGATAGTTCACTTTGCGTGCTTTCCAACGGTACCTTACTTGTTTATCTGCGGCCAATGGTTCGAAAGTTAAGGTGGGTGGCTCTTTTTTTTTTTTTTTTTTTTTTATGTCTGTACAATGGCTTTGAAGTGAGGGTCTTTAGTATTATACAAAAAAAATTGTGCACTACGTTTTTATATAGACTCACGCTTCTTTTTCTTTTTTATCCCATTGTTTCCGAAAAGAGGGGATCGGATAACAGTTTTCGTATGTTGGGGCCAGTAAAACTCTCTTTCAACTTGGCTTCAGACAGTTTTGGGAACTTGGAGCACAGATATCTGAAACATTCCCCATCTTTTGGCAGTGATTTCACAAACTGCTTCATAAGCCCCAATTTAATATGAAGAGGTAGTAATATAACCTTTTCAGGAGGAACCAAGGTTGTATTAGCGACGTTATTTTCGCCGGGGATTAAGGCGTCTTGAAGTGACCAGTCAGTTTTTGTCCAATGGAGATCTCTGTCTCGACTGTCCCACAAGCAAAGGAAGCAGGGATATTTCGTATAACCTGCCTGCTGGCCCAACAACACGGTTAGTATTTTGAAGTCACCACAAATCATCCAGCGATGTTCTTGATATTTTATTTTCTTAAGAATCATTGCCACATGGTTATAGTTTTCCTCCAAATTCACTGAGTGTCCTACAGGAAGTGACGCAAATGTATTCCCATTATGCAGCAAGACTGCTTTGAGGCTTGTTTTTGAGGAATCAATGAATAGGCACCACTCAGATGAATCATATTCTATTTCAAAACACTTCATTAGCCCTTGAACATCACTACAAAAAACGAGATTTCTCTCTTTGGAGAAAACTGTAGTGGATTCTCTCTCTTGGTGCCTGTACCATGAAAATGAGGTTTCGGGTGACAGCAGGTTTTTATTTTTTAATCTTGACCCCAGAAATTCTGCAGCATCTTTTGCAAGGCCTAAATCTCAAACCAGGTCATTGAGTTCGCTCTGATAAAAAAGGTGGGGTCGCTCATCAACAGAAAAATCTGAACTAGAATCGTCCTGGGGAGGTAATGTGTTTCCGTCCTCAGAATCACTCAGGATATCATCCAAACTGGAAGGTGGGTGTGGAACTGGTATTGCAGAGCTATGAGGCACTGGACGAATAGCTGAATTTAGGTTTGGGTAAGATACCTTATTTTTATTTTTTGTATTGAAACCTTTCACATCTACCGAACAGAAATAGCAGTCGGTAGTGTGGTTTTGCTGTTAACGACACATCATAGGAATGCCAAAACGAAATGAGTGTTTCTTACCCTTAAACCACAAACGGAGATCTTCCTCGCACCTGCTGCACACCTTATGAGGAGCCCAGGCTTTGTCTTGATCCCCAAGTTTCAACTTGAAGTAAGCAAAATACACTTTCTTCACGAAATCACTTATGCTGACTTTTAACAGTGTATTCACCACAAATAAAACAAAGGTTGTCAGGAGAAATAACACAACCTCTTGGAGCCATAATATAAAACTAAAAACACGAGCACAGTCACTTTTGAAAGCCAAGTGTAAACTGAGTGTGGTTCCTCGCTGTATGTATACCCCGCATTGAGTACACACACTAACTCTCCGTACATCTAGAAGCAAACGCTTTTCCTGTATTGAAGCAAATGAAAACTAGCCTCGCTCCCTTCAAAAAGACCAGTGAACAAACACGTAAAACATAGGTGAACACGAGAGCGAAAGAGGTTATTTTGACACCTGCGCGTCTGCCGATTGTCTCTCTCTCTGTAGCTGGGCATGTTAATCGGCAACACCTGCTTCTTCCTCTGGCTCGATAAAAAAAAATCCAAAATGGCGCTGCACATAAATAAAAGAAAACAGCAAAAAGTTTCTTTTTTCCTTGTTCTTAAAGATAAAAATTATTGCTTTCGAGGGATTCTCTAGGCACTTTTAGCCTGGAATATCCAGTAGTCATCTTATTAGCTATGCAACATAACCAAAGCAACCTAGATCCTTAACTTATTTAGCATGTTGAAACATGATCAAATCTAACAATACGCTTGTTTATACTCATTATTAATACCCTAGAGAAGGTGTATAAACATGCTCAACCCAGCCAGTAAGATTCCTCACTTTTCGCTATAAACAAATTAAACCGGTTGGGACATGATCAACCTAAGCTTTCTCACACCGCAAACACTACCCTTGCCCTGCCACCCTTCCACTGCCCCCCTCCACCTTTCCGCTTCATTTTCTCTTTGTATTTATTCTTGAGTCTCACTCTAATACATATTAAATGAAAGTAAGAAATTCCTTTTGCATAGGAGTTTTAGAATCCAGAACAGGATACCAGATTTCGAGTTAAACGGGAGTTTCACTCTAAATGAAACTACAAACACGAGTTTTGCAAGAAAACCTGACGTGATGAAATTTTTTGAGTATTTCCCCGGTTTCAGTGAGAAAAAATCTATAAGAAATGGTATAAAAATCCTGTGCAGTTTTCTGGTTGCAGACCTGTGTATTATCGAAGATTCCAGGCACCGTGGGATAATGTATTAGGTGTGCAACTTAATTCTCGGCCACAGGCATAACACGTTGACATCAAATCATAGCAAATCGAAAAGGTATCTAATCAGGGAAATAATCCCCGTCGTGTGGGATACATTTGAGCTATCTGTCAAAGAGCTGCCAAAAGCCACTGCGGAAAAAAGAGGGCTGTTTCGAATTGATCAAGTCAATACTGGTGTAGACCTCCTCGACAGAAGTGAAGTGCGTATGACTCAGGTGTTGTTGCAGGGAGCGAAAGAGATGATAATCGGACGTGGCGAAGTCTGGAGAATACGCCGGGTTGGACAAAATCACCCATCTCATGTCGGTGATCGTGTTTAAAGTTGTTTTCGCGGTGTGAGGACGCGCGTTATCCTGAAGCAACAGGGCAGACTTTCTGCCCTTGCCGGTGTATGAGATTTTCGCCTCACGTGCGTAACTCACACGAAATGAGAGTTGCCGACAATAACGCTCAGCATTAACCGTTTCACCAGGTGTGAGCAACACATATTGTACGACACCACGCTGATCTCACCATGTGCACAACAACAACTTCCTGACATAGATATTCGGTTTGGCGGTACTGGTGGTAGGTTGACCTGGATAAACCCATGATTTGGGCCACTTAGGATAACCGCAAAAGATCCACTTCTCATCACATGTCAAAACCTTTTGCCGGAAATCCTTCTTCTTGAATCTGGAGAGCAAGGCCACGGCAACATCTTAGCGCCTGGATTTGTTCGCAGCTGTGAGTTTGTGGGGCACACAACGGCTCTCCTTGTGAATCCGTCCAAGCATGTGCAGGCGCTTTGCAATGGCCTGCCGTCTTACTCCAAGTTCCTTGGCGAAGTATGACTGTGTGCTACAAGGATTTGCGTTCAGCAGTGGTTCCAGTTCCTCATTGTCAAATTTCTGTGGTTGTCCCGGACTTTCAGCATCACGGAGATCGAAATTTTCCTGCTTAAACCGTGGGAACCACTTCTTTCACCCTGAAACCCGAACAGGAGGCAGTGCCTCAAATGTTTCTTCTCGAACGACATTGCTCTCACCGTCAACTTTCATTCCTTCTGTCGCTACAGCTGTGAGCGGTTACTGTTGCCTGGAAAGCTGTTGGATGGCGCGGCAATCAGCCATTATCGCACACAGCTATTTGCATTTGCCGACGTTCTATGATCGTTTGAGGTTAGAGGCTAGAATTAAGTTGCACACCTAACATGTATTTAGTTTAATTTCAGTCTCTTATACATGTATAACACACTGAAAAATTAATATAACATTTTGCAGCCAGTTTAAAATTTATAAAAGATTATAATAATAAAAGGTTTTTCTATAAAGATTTTTTTTTATCTTGCGGTTAGCTCGAGATTCTTATTAGCCTGTGATAGGCTTTCCGAATGGATTATAATTCAGATCAGTTTTCCGTTTCACGACACTTTTTCATGTCAAGTTTCATGTTAGCGTTTAATTGTGATTTGATACCACTGACAATAAGAACTTGTTACCTGACTGTGCAGGTACGAATAGCGCTGAGTGGCAATTAAATAACGAAACTGATTCTTTTTTAAAACCCGGTAAAAACACTGTTGGGAAGGCATTTATTTTTATAAATCATTTTTAAAGCATGCGGCGGGAATAGCGTTTGCGTTAGAATCGCGGAGATGATTGTTTACACTGTGCATGACTTCATTCGGTAGAAGAACATTGTAATTGAACTGGATATTTGTTTTTTGCTCTTACGGAGCAAAAAACAAATATCCAGTTCTTTGTAAAAATCGCTCAAACTTCATATGAGGCGTTGTATGATATGAATGCACTTAATTACACGCCTCGTCCACAAATATTCCTATGGCACGCACGTTTTAAGAATGAGTTGGGTGAATTGGAAAACGACGAAATGCTCTGACGCCCGATTGCAGCGTGCACGTCTGGACTCATTCACTAAGTTCTCCAAAGGATAAAAAATAATCTATGTGTGACCTTGAAGTTACTCTAATGTGAGTTTAGTGTTAATAAAGGGACAACTCTTGAAATTTTAGTACGGAATTTGCGAAAAAAAGCTGTGTGCTTTATTTGTTTAGCATGTTTTTGTCAGACTATCAGAAACGTGCACGAAGGTAGACAGCAAAAGACATCCTGGAGACGGCAGGATAAATGCTAAATTTTCTCAAAGCATTGTGGAAGGTGACGAGACATCGTGTTTTCGTTTAGATACCTCTAGAAGAGCATCCGTTTGCTGTTCTAAATGTATTAAGACATCGAAGTTAAAACTTGTCCACTTCTGCATCATTCATTATCCCTCATATCCCTATAACGCTGTCAAGCGAACTCTAAAACGCTTCCGCGTTGTTCATTGAAGCCGATGTTCTGCGCGAGAAATATTATTCCAAAAAGCATGTGTTAGTGGCTTTGCAAACAAGAAAACTGGAAATAAAGAGGAGATGTCTTCTGTGTGCTATTACTTTCTTAATTCAAAACTGAAACAGAAAGCCTTTCAATGAATGAAATATGGGATTGCATTATTGTACAATACACATTTTCCAATTGTTAATCAGTTTATAGGTGTAAATAGGACATGAATAGTAAGTCAGATAATATCCGAAAATTTTAAAATTTTGTTGTCCTAGAGCGGAAATTTAAACCGCATCTCCCAATAAGCGTTCGAGTAAGCTAATCACTACACCATCCAGAACGACCAAATTTAAAGTTTCCGAATAATTTGAATAAAACTATCAGAGGATTCGCTAGTCGAAGCAAGCAAAATTCATACGCAAGGAATCTTAATTCCCGTAAATGCACGAAGGAGCAGAATATCAATGAATGAAATACGGGATAACAACATTGTACAATACAAACTTTGTAGTTGTGAATCCGTTTATTGGTGTAAATATAACATGAATAGTAAGTCATATAATATCCGAAAACTTGAAAAGTTCTTTGCCATTGAGTGGAAATCGAAGCCTCGACTCCCGGCTTCAAAACTTTTATAGAAAGCTTTTCTCTGTTCGATTGTGTTTTCTTGGATAATTAAAGTATGGCTGTATTCAGATGTTATAGCGCAAGGTAATTATTTAAAAGTTTTTTCCTAGCAGTGGGGATACTACAAAGAAAACCATGGATTTGTTTAAACACCGCGGCAAGATTTAAGAGAGGAACATAACTACAAACAGAAAAGAACATACACTGACGGAAAAAAAATCCCAACACCAAGAAGGGGTTGTATTAGATAAACTACAGTTGGTAGGCGGTAAGAGTAAATCTGTAAGATGACGTCTATGCAAATTTCGCGCTCGGCGCATACGTGTGGCGCTAGTAGCGCCCCTCGGAACATGCAAAGCACGTTTGCTGTAAATACGCGCTGTAACGTTTGTGAGCGTTAGTTATCGTTGAGATTTGACGTAGGGTGTTGATGTTAGTCAAGAATGCCTTTAAGAAGACGAAGAAGCCATTATCAACAGCTCACGGAGTTTGAACGAGGTTGTGCAATAGGGCTACGATAAGGTGGATTTTCTTTCCGCAATATTGCAGAACGACTTGGCAGGAATGTAACCACTGGGCATGATTGTTGGTAGCGTTGGTCAAGGGAAGGTACTGCCTCAAGAAGACCGGGTTCCGGCCGGCTACGTGGCACTATTGAGAGGGAAGACCACCGTGTACGGCGTATGGCCGTATCGCACCGTACTGCGTCTGCGGCAGCAATTCGAGCTGCAGTTGCCACCACAGTGACACAACGAACTGTTACAAATCGGCTACTTGAAGGACAGCTCTGAGCCAGACGCCCTGTTGCGTGCATTCCACTTACTCCAAACCACTGCCGTTTGCGACGTCAGTGGTGTCAAGCTAGAGCTCATTGGAGGACGGAGTGGAGATCTGTTGTGTTTTCTGATGAAAGCTGGTTCTGCCTGAGTTCCAGTGATAACCGTGTGTTGCTTAGAAGGAGGCAACGTGAGCGCATGCAACCAACTTGTCTGCGGCCGAGACACATTGGACCTACACCTGGAGTTATGGTCTGGGCAGCAATTTCCAATGACAGCAGGAGCACTCTCGCGGTTATCCCACGAACCCTGACGGCACAGATGTACGTCGGTCTGGTGATTCATTTGTCAAGGAGAGGCTGTGATGTTACGCATCATCTGAACTTGGCTGCAAAGGTGCGTGTGGGTCGAACGCCACGCTCCTGTGGAGCAAGTGGTTGGCCGAATGAACCAGGTGCATAACGGAAGTATGTCTGAAACGACAATTAAGGAATTCCTGATGCGTATGGGGCTGCGATGCAGATGGATGGTCACTTCACCGGTGGTAACGAAGGTGCATCGGTGGAAAAGGCTTGTATTTGCGCGGCACTATCGGAATTGGCAACGGATTATCGTAATCCCCTGATTGGGAAAAGATTGGCTTGTCCGAAGAGTCACGTTTTCTGCTTCTCCGAACGGATGGACATTGCAATATAAGGGGATAAACGTCGGAGAACAAACAGTCTTCAACCATTGGTGGACGAACAGAAGCTGGTAGGGGTAGCGTTATGGTCTGGGGATTGTTTTCGTGGCATTCTCTGGGACCACTCATTCATGTTGAAGGCACTACGGACTAAATTCGTTATGAATACATCCTTGCTGACCACCTATACCCACACATGCTTATTGTCTTCCCTTTGGCGAATGGGATCTTCCAGCACGACAATGCGACGTGTCACGCAGCTAGAAATGTCCGAGAGTGGTTGGAAGAGCACGATGGAGATTTCAAAGTACTTCCCTGGTCCCCTAATTCCTCAGACATAAACTAAATTGAACATCTATGGGACAACCACGATCGTGCTGTTCGATCTACAGATCATCCACCACCACTCTCCAGCAGCTGTTAGATGCCCTGCAGTCAGCATGGCTCCACATTACTGTGAACACTTTCTAGCATCTTATTGAGTTCCCAGCCCGTCCTGCTGCTGTCCGCGCTGCACACGGCGGTTACTCTAGATTTTGACTGGTGGTCACAGTAATGTGACTCGACCATGTATTTTTCCGTTTTGCTTGCTTTTCAACAGTTCGTCATGTGAAACTCCTAATTTAAACCTTGAATCCTTATACGCTGTCACAACCAGACGTCCCTCTGTCTTTGTACAAAACTGACCTGCGATTTTCTCTCAGGACAGCGCAGTGACTATGGAGATAAGCATTAAATATTTATCTGATTATAATTACTTTCAGAAACTTATTTCATAAAACTTTATCGACTCAGTTTTGTTCATGTTAAATCTTTAAAACAACAAGCCCCACTGGTGGCGCAGTGGTTTAAGCGTTGGCTTATGACAATTCGTCCGAGAAATAACCAGGTTCGAATCCCTGTGAGGCATGGGTGTTGTGTTTGGCTTACGGGGCTGACTCTTTCCTTCCCATATAGCCCATTGAGGTCCTTATACCTTCAATCTAAAAAAAAAAAAACTACAGAAAAACTTGTCAAAGGATAAACAGCTAATATTTAGAAATTTTAAGCAACAAAGTTCATCTGGTCGTTTTATTATGTATTACAGATTATCACTACATTACAGCTTTTTAATCATTGCGTTTTATTGTTAGGCACTTAATTAAATGCTAATACACTAATTTTATTTGTTATGCAGTATTGTACATCGTAAATTGTTTCCAAATTTCCATATCAATGTATCGCACAACTGGGGAAGAAAAAAATGTACTTTAGGGCATGCATTTACAAGTGAACGATTTTGCCATCATTTTTATTACTAAATGAAGAAAAGCTGTAGAAGAGCAATTGAAATGAATTGAAATAGAATAAATATTTTATTTATTCTAAAATTTACTGAAACATTTCTCATTTAATTCGAATTCATGTTTGTCATGATCGATTTCTAACTATTATTACCGACTTGAAAAAAATGACTTAATTTCATCTGGAGGTCAACAAATACATACAAAAATGATCTATAAAGGAAGAAATATTCCTCAAAAAACTTGGGAAATCGATAGAATATTCAAAGCAAAAAGTATATGCATCCTGAATTTGCTTGTAAGACTTACTTGTCATTCATGTAACATCTCTCAGAAAACTTGGAAATTTAATCGCCCTGGAGCTGAAATCAAACTCGCAACTCCCGATTTCCGTTCCAGTTAACATACTCGAACGGATTTCGCGAAATGCTGGTTCGACTTCCGTTCCAGTGCGAAGAAATTTTCACGTTTTATGAGAGATGTTAAGTGGTACAAGAAAATTCAGAATTTATATTATGTTTACATTGAATATTCTTTCAAAAGGATCTATTTTGCCTTTAAAGGAATTTGGAGCATTAAGAAGTTGCAACCACGTTTGTTCAAACATAAATTTGTCCTTATCAGAAATTTAAGGTTCACGATTTCAATGTGAAGATATTAATAGCATTATCATCTTATCAACCATTATCAATCCCTTGCTGGACGAAGATCTACATAAGTTTCTTCCACAACGGTCTTTCTTGTGCCAGTCTCCTCCAGGTTATTCCCACATGCTTTCGAATTTCTTCAACCCATCTCCCATGTGGTTTTATTTTGGTTCTTTTCCTGCCACTTGGAGTCCAGTCTAAAATTTTGGCTGTTCATCGATGGTATGTCCTTCCTGCAATATTGCCGAAGTCTGAGGGCCAATATTTAAGTTGTAGAGTCAATTTGGAGGGGTTTGGCCGTAGCTCACCACGCTGGCCAAGCGGATTAGTGAGTATGGGATAGAATTTTCTCTAATCCGGATGGTATAGGTATACCGCTATTGGTGGTCGTCATAGCGCCTTTAGTGGCAATATGATGCACCATGAGAAGGCGGGGTTGACATTTGTGAAGGAGAGGGTGAGGTATGTTGCGCGTCACCTGACCTTAGATATTAATATATTTATAATTATTTGTATATTAATCAATGACATCTTTCAGTGAACATTTAGTTCGAATCTCTCTCTCTCCCTGTCTCTCTCTGTGTCCGTCTGTTTGCATGTCTGCTTGTCTATCTGTATTTGCCCCCCCCCACTCTCTCTCTCTCTCTTGGAATTTTTACTTTTCTCTTCAGAATTCTAAGATTCACGTTTTGAATATTAAAATATTAATATATTTATTTATCTTTGTATATTATTGAATTAAATCTTTCTGAATATTTCGAAATATCGATCAATACACTCTCCTAGACGTGATAGAAAATTGCGTCATAGAACGAATCCTTGGATTCTAGCTATCCAGTGTTCACAGTACAAAGTGTTGGAGATGGTGTAATGGTCTGGAGAAATATTTTTTTATCTGACATTTGTAACAGCAGCTGGATAACATGAGGTATTTTATTATTGTTGCAGGCAAAGCACTTTCGTACATTTGCATGCTGTTTCCTGATAGAGAGGATTACTTCCAGCAGTACGATGTTTAGTGCCACCTGACCAGGGTCATCATATTGTGGTTTAAAGATGACCAGACTGATTTCAAACTCTAAAAATGGCCTTCAAAGTCACCTAAGCTTAACTCTATAGACCACTTAGGTGATGAGATTGAGAAAAATATTCGTAACATCAGTTCTTGTCCCGCGAATATTTGGCAGTTGACGGACGCATCATGTTCCGCTTAACCACATCCATAACAGCCCTTCATTGGGTGCAATCCACATTGAATTGCGTTTACTATGAAGGCCAAGTCAGGCCCTACACATTAATATCTAGATTTTCTTATGTACTTCGGTGTACGATGTTTTGGAAGATCAAATCTACTTAATATTCAGGCCTTCTGTCATTTTAATTTTTCCCGATGGTGAATTCATGCCACTTCAGTAAAGCCATTCTGAAGAACATTATACCGGAAAACATTTATGAAATAGATTTATTAATTCATTTTAGCACATATTTTACTTTAACCATCATTAAAGCACATCATTACATATAACACAAAACATATTTCAGAAGCAGGATTAATAAACGATTAAACTACTTCATACACTTTAAAATTGTTACACTTGTGATCGCTTATTGAGTACTCTTATTATTTTAAAACACGTTTAATAATAGTGATACACAATATTTCAATGAATTGGTGACAAGGAAATTCTCGAGTTTGTCATAACTAAATGTTTTTCGGATACAAAAAAACTCTTCTACTTATTATTATCAATCTGGATTGTACAATGAGATTCTCTGTATATTTCAAACATAATTGTGGATTGTGACTCCGTGATAACAAGCCCTACTGGTCAAAAATACTTTGGGCCCCAACGCATAGCATAAAGTGATAAATACTTTCTAAGTATCTGAAAGCGAGTTAGACAGCACAGGACATATTTTGCCTTCTTAATAAAAACTCCTTCTTTCTCATAGAAAAAGAAATTTGCATTGCCAAAGATGTGCCAATGAAAATGAGGCATGACTTACAACTCATTTATACTTGGCACAAACAATAGTAAAATTTAACACAATGCTGACAGAAAACTAGCTGTAGTCTGGTTTATCAAATGCCTCAGAGTCAAACTATAAGTCTTCAGTTTTTTGCCAATTTCCTTGAATAGCACGTTTTCAAAGTTTGTAAGATGTTCTTCTTCTACAAAATACAGAAGGTATTAGCAGTAAAATATTATAAAAATTTGGAATTAGTATTTTTAGAGTTTTCGTTTTTTAACACTGTGATACGCCAAAAATCAAAGAAACAATTACTTTCATATTCATCTTTGATTCTGCGAAATGAGAACTCAACTTGCAGAAACAATGTCTCTATTTTCGGATACAAAAACACGAAGTCGAATTTTTATTGTACATTTATTATTTTTAACGTAACGGTGACGAATTTTTACAGTCATATTTTAAGTGCAAGGAATTGTAATCTTCCTTCGCAGGGAGTATTGAGCACATCCCGTTCTGGCCAAGTCTCAGACTTAACAGTTCCACCTTTGCGTATTGTAGTGCTCATATTGTGCTACGTATTGACATGCAGTTTTTAAAATGTGTACCCTTCAATGTCCATCAAATTGTACGATATCATTATTATGGCCAACTACTTCCTTGCTGCTGGGTTTAATAAATGAAGGAAAACAGGTTATGATTCTCTCAATTAAAAAAATCATTTATGATCCGGTAACCCATACTAAGTAAATATTATCTCTCCTATTTAAAAAGTGTTATATACTCTGAAGTATGTGTATTGCATTTTTGCACTTCTATTATATTATATACTTTGGCTGGGCCGTTCGCAGTGCAAGCACCATACAGGCATGCGCTAAATTTCAATCCCCCCTTTCGATTTTATTTTCTAGCTGAGAAGCACCAAAATACATTAAGAAATAGCTCTAATCACAACTTAGTATGTTCAGTAGATATGTTACTAACTCAATATTATATGGTTCGCTACAAATAAATAGTTCAATATACTACTACTACTACTAATAATAATAATAATAATAATAATTTTACTCAAAATATGACGAAATCTTACATAGTTGTCTGCGTTATTTACATGAAACGTTCACGTCAGCCTTTACTTTGCCAAAACCTCTTCATTGCTTCGGAAAGATCAATTTTTTGTGCCATATAGTTTTCAATAGAAATGATGGATAAAGCCGATTACTGTTCCTGCGCCATAGCAGTTCTCAAAAAAGTTTTTATCCACTTTAATACACTAAAACTTGTTTCCCCGCTTGCTACCGATACCGGAATTGTAAGTAACATTCCCAAGCAAATCCAACTGTTGGGAAAACAATTAACCACGTCAAGCTGGGATATTAAGTTTAGAGCTTTGATTGGAGCAGCTGAGTTGCAGTTGTTGATAAGTGCCCGTGTGGTGATCGATTATCCTCAGCAGCAGTGTGTGACAGCGAAAGAGTAAATTAAGGATAGCGAAATGTTAATTCGCTTTGGATATGTGGATTTCAGTATACAAACCCAGAGTCGCTTCCACGAAATTAAAATTCCTCCAGTGCTTTGTTAAGCTTTGCTAGGAGCTTGGGACTAATTTGCAGCATGTGGGAATGGAAAAGATAAAGCGGAGCGAGGAAATCTAAGATTTCCACTTGTCATTCAATCCTTATATATATATATATATATGAGTGTGTGTGTGTGTGTGTGTGTGTAAACTCGTGGTATCCCGATGGGCAGTCGCTTTCTAGCAGTTTGGCTAATCTCTATCTACATTTTTTCGAGGATAGATATGTTGACAATCATCCTTCACTTGGGATTGCTCTAAGATATGTTGATGACATCATTGTCATTAACATTCCGGACTTTTGCGTTGCGCCACTGACCTGTACCCTGACGACCTTACCCTAGAAAAAACCAACAGATCGTCTACCTATGTTTGTTACCTCGATCTAGAGGTTCAGGTGGACGAGGAGGGAAGAGGTGTGGTGAATTTATTTGATAAAAGATACTATTTTGAGTTTCAAAGGTTATACATCGCAATCTACTCATCTCTCAGTTTCATAGAATAGCTAAAATTTGCTCTACACAGCTCTTAATTGTAAAATCTGAAAGCTCTTCTTTCTAAATTGCAATCTACCAATTTTCCTAAAAATTTCTTAAGACATCATTTTAATCATTTAATTTTGAGCTATAATTCGGTGTCCAAGAGTTTCAAATTACACATTGACATGTTTTATTTACCTAGGACATAACAATTTTAAATATATAGGTAACATAAAGTGCTATTTGGTGGGTCCGTAATAGCTGAAGATCTTATCTATATACACAGTTTTGCATCTTGTTAATTCACACATTTTTTGGCTTACCAGGTAGTTGATTAACCGTGACCACCTGTTTTATCAGTGTATATATATAGCTTCTTGTGGGTGCTCTGTTCAGTCTTGTTTAACTTTTTGTCATGGCGGGTTTTGTTCTGCCGGTAAGCTTTTCATTATGTTTTTAGTTTTATAAATTTGATTCTTGTAGTTTTTGTGTTCATTAGAATTAGGTTTTTGTGGCCGAGGGAGCATGACCAACCGACAATTTTGGCTTGCCTTGTCGTTTTGTTGGTACTAGAAAGGCCACTCCCACAGGTCGATGCTCTCTTGATGACGGCAACCTGTTCCATTTTCCACTTGTTTTGAAATTTTTGTATTTCTGTTCTGTAATATTTTCATTCTATATAAGCTACTACATGAGGTTTAGCTGCCTTCGGCGCTGCTCATGGTATTAGCATTTTTTGTCTAATTTTTTTTGTGTTAAAATATATTATTTATAAAGTAATATTTTTTGTTTCATTTATGTACTATATATACACTGACGGGAAAAAATCCCAACACCAAAAAGGGGTTGTGTTAGATAAACAACAGTTGGTAGCCGGTGAGAGAACATCTGTAAGATGACGTCCATGCAAATGTTGCGCTCGGCGCACACGTGTGGCGCTAGTAGCGCCCCTCGGAACATGCAAAGCAGGTTTGCTGTAAATACGCGCTGTAACGTTCGTGGCCGTTAGTTATCGTTGAGGATTCGACGTAGTGTGTTGATTTTAGTCAAGAATGCCTTTAAGAAGACGAAGAAGCCATTATCAACAGCTCACGGAGTTTGAACGAGGTCGTGTAATAGCGCTACGAGAAGGTGGATTTTCTTTCCGCAATATTGCAGAACGACTTGGCAGGAATGTAGCCACTATGCATGATTGTTGAGAGCGGTGGTTAAGGGAAGGTACTGCCTCAAGAAGACAGGGTTGCGGCCGGCGACGTGGCACTACTGAGAGGAAAGACCGCCGTGTACGGCGTATTGCCGTGGCGCACCGTACTGCGTCTGTGGCAGCTATTCGAGCTACATTTGCTACCGCAGTGACACAACGAACTGTTACAAATCGGTTACTTGAAGGACAGCTCCAAGCCAGACGCCCTGTAGCGTGCATTCCACTTACTCCAAACCACTGCCGTTTGCGACGTCAGTGGTGTCAGACTAGAGCTCATTGGAAGACGGAGTGGAGATCTGTTGTGTTTTCTGATGAAAGCCGGTTCTGCTCTGGGTGCCAGTGATGGCCGTGTGTTGGCTAGAAGGAGGCCAGGTGAGCGCCTGCAACCAACCTGTCTGCGGTCGAGACACACTGAACACCTGGAGTTATGGTCTGGGAGCAATTTCCTATGACTGCGGGAGCACTCTCGTGGTTATCCCACGCACCCTGACGACACAGTTGTACGTCGGTCTGGGGATTCAACCTGTTGTGCTGCCATTCATGGACAGAATTCCAGGGGGTGTTTTCCAACAGGATAACGCTCGCCCGCATACCGCTGTTGTAACCCAACGTGCTCTACAGAGTTTTCGACATGTTGCCGTGGCCTGCTAGATCACCAGATCTTTCTCCAATCGAGCACGTATGGGATATCATTGGACGACAACTCCAGCGTCTACCCCATCTAGCATTAACCGTCACTGTTTTGACCGACCAAGTGCAACAGGCATGAAACTCCATCCCCACAAACTGACATCCAGCACATGTACGACACAATGTATAAACGTTTGCGTGCTTGCATTCAACATTCTGGTGGTTACACCGGTTATTAATGTACCAGCATTTCACATTTAAAATGGCTCTTCTCGCGCTTTCACATTAAGCTGTGATCTTGAAAACTTAATCGATTAAATATGTTACCTATACAAATGTATTGACACTATTTCATTCCTCTACAACTATTTTTTCGTGGTGTTGGGATTTCTTTTTCCGTCAGTGTATATTCTCTTTAATGAACCGAATGTTCAAAATTTTGAAACACACACTTTCTGTATATGGACACTAACTACATAAACTCACGGACAATGAAATTTTCGCACCTAGACGAAAACGAGCTACAATAGCGGAACATTGCAAACATCTAAAGTGCGTGCTGGTATGCAAATGATCCACGTTTGGTGCGAGTGCGCATGACCGCACACTCTGTGGTGGCGCTGCAAGCACGTACCAGCACTCTTTTAAACTGGCGTGTAGTCGATTCCCAATGAAAGCGAAGTACACCGGCCAACGCAAGCAAGCGTACAAAGTGACAAGAATGCCGGGTAGAATCTTGAGACGTCCTTTTTGCCTAATTAACGGACTTTAAGAGAGACCATATCATCGGGCTGAAAAGAGCAGGGTGGTCGGCGCGACGTATGTACGTCCAGGTGGATAGTTCTTACCATACCGTCCGACTGTGTTGGGAACAGTGGTCATGTAACAGCACTTCCACACAGCGGGCGGTTGCGCACGGACCAGGGAGACCACCGATGGAGAGGCATAAGCAGATCCCACGAAGACCCTGTCCGACGCAGGAAGTTGTACCCGCTCCTGTGTGCACACGAACCATTTCCCGATGCTTTGCGGAAAGGAATATTCGATTCCAGAGACCCTCACGTGTGTTAACAACGGAACATCGCCGGCTCCGTGTGCAGTGGTGCCAGGCCAGAGGAGGTGGAATGACACAGACTGGCGACGTGCGGTATTTAGCGATGAGTGCCGCTTCGTTTTGGGGACAGATGTTTATCGTGTCCGAATGTGGAGGTCCCCTGGTCAACGGCACAATCCCAAACTCGCTATCAAGCGTCACACCTCCCCCACTGCAGGCATTATGTTCTAGGAAGTTGTTTCCTACTATACGCGATCGCCTCTAGTAGTGGCGCGTGGATTATTGACCGGGCCAGCGGTGTGTGGATGAGATCCTACGGTCCCATGTGCTCCCATTAATGGCCAGAATTCCAGGAGCGCTATACCAGCAATATAATGACCTCCCGCACACGGCGGGGGCTGCCCAGGAGAGCCTATGTCATATCTAGACACTTTCATGCGCGGCCGCTCACCCGAGATGTCCCCTATTGAGCATTTGTGTTAGCAGTTGTAACGCCGGCTGCCGCCGTGCCGCACTATTCCGGATTTGGCACAACGGGTGAGCCAGTCTGCCGCAGAACAACATCAGGCATTTATTTGCCTAAATGCGAGACGGTATTGCTGCATGTATATCCGCACAAGGAGGTGCGACATACACGTGCAGGACTATGTGCACGTGTACCTCTGACTCCAGCCCACCGTCAGGAAAAAGCTGCAGTGGTGTCGCCAACGTCTGCATTGGAAAACGCAATGGCGATCTGTCGTGTTCAGCGAAGAAAGCAGATTCTGCTTGGCAGCCTCCGATGGCCGTATGCGCGTTCGCAGACGCACAGGAGAGCGTCTCCACCCTTCTTGCATCCGCGAGCGACATACAGGGACTACACCTGGTCTTCTGGTGTATGTAGCGATCAACTATCACTCCCGTACGCAACTAGTGTTTGTACTGGGTCCGCTAAACAGCACCTCCTACATCAACAACATCATTCAGCCCGTTGTAGTGCCATTTTGTAAGGCCGGTCCATCGTGGTGTTTTCCAGCAAGATAACGCACGCCCACTCACGGCAACTGCAACGCAACTTGCACTTAGGGGTGTGAGACAACTTCCATGGCCTGCACGTTCACCGGATTCGTCCACCCATTGAGCACGTGTGGGATTTTATAAGACAACGATTTATCCGGTCTCCACAGCCAGCCACCACCATCCCCGATTTACGCGTCCAGTTTGAGGATGCTTGGAACTCAATACCCCAAACTTACATCCAACATCTTTACGGCAGACTCCCTGCCAGAATTGCACAGTGTGACGCAGTTCATGGCGGTTTAACCTCGTACTAACCATGTTACATTTGAAATGTTATTTTTCAGTTTACCAGCAAATACAGCTGTATTTTGCCATTATGTTTTGATCACGTTATCCACTGTATTCCGTTATTATGCTGTATAAATTTCGTTGGTATCAGACTTCTCCTTCTTGGTGTTCTTTTTCACTTTCCGCCAGTGAATAAGCAACAGCTAAGCATTATTACCACCTACTTCGTATTTTCTGGATATTCTCCATAGTAGTGGTGTGACGTATAACACACAGTCTACATGCCCTGGGGAAGGTTGTCAACGTTATGACGTTGTCTATCCTTGTAAAAGCTGTCGAATTTACATATACATCTATAAGGGAAAGTTGATACGCCCCAGGTGTGAAACACTTTGGTTTCAAACTTGTTCAGTTCTCTATCAGAGATTATCCACGTTGTCTTCCTTGGAATAACTCATTGTCGAGTTCCACACATCAGTTCTGGATGACGCGGTCCTTATGACACGACATGTTATATTCTTGGAAATATCCGATTGCCGTCTAGATATACCTTCAGCATTAATGAAATAATGCATCGAACGGTGAACAAGTTCACGTTGGCATCCAAGATGTCACACACATCCAGGGAACCGTGATATTTTCAGATTTGCACCAGTCTCTAGGTGTATGTCACATGGGCGTTTCGCGTTATGAAATATCTGTCGTAATGAGCGCATACATTATCCGTCTGAAGTAAGTTACGTAAATGTTGACGAAGTCTGGATTTTGTCAGAATTCATAAAAGATCTAATTACGTATGCTCCCTGCACAAGGCAGCGCAGTGTTCTAAGCGCTGCCTAAGGACCGTTTGTCCACGGGGTCCGGATTCGAATACCAGTGGGTCATGTATGCTGTATTGATCTTAGTGCGCTCTCTGTCTGCCTTCCGTGGAACCAGTGGCTCTAAGTTAGGAGACGCTATGGCTTGTAACCCACTGAGTTGTCCACGGTGGTCCTATAACCCTAAACCAAAAACATTACGTATACACTTTCGTTTGCAGAGGCAGATTTGTTAAGAAAAGAAAATTGCTTCCACCACAAAAACAATCTTTTGAAGATTTTTCTATGAATATAAGGCCACAAGATGTACTGTGGAGGGAAAAACAAAAATGTGACATACACAATATATTTGAATAAACACGAACTTTGTCCTGTGGAGAGCAATATGCGGTATTTCAGCTCTCCTGATGAATGCAGAAACTGAACACTGGTTTAGAACAAGGGCATCAGGAGACCCTCCACCGTGCCCTTGCGTACCCTGTTAAACAAATCGGGAATTGCCGCCCCGGTGGCACAGTGGTCTAAGCAATGGCTTATGAACATTCGTCTGAGAAGTGTCCGGTTTCTAATACCGGACTGAGGAATGAATGATAATTTCCGGTACTCCGACCAAACAAATGTTTGTTCAGAAATCCACTGATTGGTGATTCTGGAAACCTCATTTAACAAAAGGAATTATATGCAATCAAGTTGATGAATTTATTAAAGCTCGAGGAGAAATAGCAACAGAATTGTTTGAGTTTGTTCACTGAAAAGTACCCAAATATCAAAATTAAGGCTCATTCTTTCAAAGACCGACCTTTATTATGTGAAAGCTCATACCCTGACATGAAGTGCATTATGTCAAAACAAAGGAACAGTATGCATGACTCTACCCTTCAATAGTTACAACGATTTTCTACCACAAGCATCGACGCGGATATGCAACGGTTTTTAATTCGGGCTATGGTTTCACATTGATATAAATAAATGCATTTTTAATATCAAAATTGACCTGCTAGAATATTAATTAAAAGATCTTGAGCGCTTAATAAATTTAGTACACCATTATACAAACAAGATTTTATATGTAACTCGCAGAATAAGAGTTTTCCGCATTTAACCTTTTTAAAAATCCTTTGCCCGTGTCTCCCTGATATTTGGGCAGCAAACCCGTATTCACCAGCATGCATTTATACCAAACAATTTACGAATCATAGAAAATTAAAATAATTAGTAAAAAATATCATCGTTGCCTCAGGCATGTAAAAAGAGAATTCAGAATATCGAAAATTTTTTTGGCTCTGCTGTTAATGAAAGTATATAAACAACATATAATAATATGTCTGCAAGATATGAGTCGCCTAATTTACAAACTGTTATATGGTAGAATGTGAAAGAAAATGTGCGGGCTACAGAATTCATTATTTCCGCACATCTCAGTTGGCACCCTACTCCGGATATTGCTTTAGGCCCATCCAACTTGGAAGCAGGATTTCCACAGATGCAAGCAACAACTCCTCGTTTTTTACAGATCAGGCAAAATACCATCTATCAGCGACTGAGATAAGTCGACACTTCTGTTTAACTAGAAGCATTTAGGCCAAAAAGTAAGCTATGTCTCCGATATAGAGTATGAGGAACCCTTTACCGCTCTTTGTGACAAGTTAGCTGCCAGCGAAATAAAAGCTTTCATGAGATTCTAAGAGTCAAAAGGACCCTATTTTCGAGGATTCCAATGAAGGGAGAAGACGAGAAAAAAAAGAAGAAAATGTTAAGAAATTCACATTTCCATTTTGGGGAACTGTTGATGTCTGGTATCCTCTCTATGATCTTCAAGTTCAAAACATTGATCGTGCTCTCAGTTTTGTTTAAATAAAATAGTTTCCTGAGCAATAAATTCGTGTAAAAATACAACTTCATATATAAACTGAATATTTTTCATTGTCTGAGAACGACACTAAAACAATTTTGCAAATACGATAAACATGAAGTAATCCTAAGAACATCAGAGACAAAAAAAGAAGAAAAAAAGGAGCTTAAATAACTGTCCTTATTCTTTGTTGTTAATTATTTACGTCGTATACACAGAAACGTGTATTGTGTGTAACTATTTCTTATTGATGTTACGTTGTTGAAGGTCATTCTGCAAAAGAAATATGTTATTCAGATTTGTTGCGTATCCGAAGTCTGAACGTTATTTAAACGAGGTTCTTTAGATTTCATGGCATGTAAACAATTTTCGACAGAAGAGAAAGAGAAAAAATGTAAAATTTCGTGGAATACGATAGAACATCACAAAATGAGATATACATTTAAAAACATTCATGCAAAATGAGAGTAACGAATGTTGTTCTTTGAAAAAGAATTTGCTGTTTATAGAAGCGCAATTAGGTTTCATATTTATTAATATGGTAGGTGAACAGAACTCAAAACAGCAGGTGTTCGTAAGACCACCTATAAGAGATCCTAATTCAAATGCTTTTCAGTTGGCATTATCTATCTGCTAAAACATCAAGCGACCCGTATGAAAATAAATTGGCATCTCATTATAACAATTATTTTATTCATGGTTTAAAGGTGTCCGAATAATGACTGTGCACTGAATGAACGAACTGCAGTACTGTAGTAATAAAGAAATTTTAAATGGAATTACAGTAGAAGTGACCTGCCACGTGGAGGAACTCTGGGCTGGTAGTTTTCCTGTCTGCCCACATCGAGGACCGCGCAGCTCTCATTCGGAGCGAAGGTCGTTCCCAAGTGCTTGGTCGACGGGGGCAGACGTTTCGATTTATCACTTGTCTCGACACAAGGGTAATGGTGTTGCCTGTTCAAGACAGTGTTTTTGATGGAGCATGTCTTTAGCCATGATGACAAGAATACGAACGAAATGCATAAACAGTTCCCTAGGAAATTTCGTGATTCCGTCGTCTCCCGCCGTAATGCGGCAAGTCAGAACATAGCGAAGTTTGGGGAAACTGGCGGTGTTCTGGATATTTCCCGTCCTGGCAGGCCATCAACGGCAGAAGAAACCATACAGGATATCCCGGCTAGGATACGGAAGGGTCCACACAAGTCCTTGAGGTGGTTGCCACAACACGGTAGTGTGCCGAAGAATACAGCCCACAATATTCTGAAAAGGAAGTTGCGTTTTCACCCGTACAAAGTGCCTGTGGTGCATCAGCTGAAAGAAACAGACCACGTGACCTGTGTTCGGTACTGCAGGTGGTTCCGAGAGTTCCTGTGTGAAGAAAGTGAGGATATTCTGGACGTGATTTTCTTTACAAATGTGAAAATGTTTTGGCTGTTGATGTACGGGTACATCAACAGCCAAAACACTGGTCTGTGGGATTGCTGAAAAATCCCCACGGACTTAAGGAAGTGCCTCTCCACAACCAGAAGGTCGGTGTTAGGTGTGCCATAACTTCTACATTATTAGGCCCATTTTCTTCAGTGAGGCCATTAACTCAGGACGGTAACGTTCCCAGATTATCCAACCATTCATTTCCAAAATGAAGGAAAGGTAAATCAACGGAAGATGATTACAGGGAGACAGTGAAATTGCTCACACCGCTGGTAAATCAATACACCTTCAGATGGGAATTCTTCCGAAATCGTATTATCTCTCGGGGACTGTGGCCTGCTTAGTCACCGGACGTGGAACCGCCTGACTTTTTTCTGTGAGGAGCATTGAAGAGGAACGTGTGTTCAGGTAATCCGCATACGCATCAACAGTTTCATGCTGCAATAACGAAACACTTCCAACAAATCACATCTCATACTCAGGAAAGAATGGTCTTCACCAATATGCAAAAGCTTGTGCTGACATGTCTGGACGTCGGTGCGGGGCACATTTTTAACATCTCCGGTAGGAACAAGTTTGGCATGGTAAGTGCAGCACTGGTTCCAACATTTACCATGTCGAACTGGTTCAGTGCACAGTTAGATTTCAGACACCTTGTATATTGCCAAAATCATTTAAACAGCAAAGTTATTCTGTGCCATTAAGAGCTACATTCTTCTGTGCATTCGGTGAATTTATTATTTTGAAGCATTTATCATTGTGTAACGTCGTGATGTGCTAAAAGATTTTGATCTGTGATATTTCTATACCAAATGTGATAAACTGGTGCTGCATAGCTCATATATATGCATAAAACTTTGGGGCATAATCCCGCCATGTGGAATTTTAATTTAACTGTAGCTATTACTCCAAAAATGCTTGGAAATACTGTACGTAAATCGCGTTAAACAAATTAAAGCTTCGATATTAATAAATAAATCTGGTCAGTATTTTGAAGTTTCTGACAATCCACTAAGTGAATAAATAGGTAACACTTTAATTAATTGTAAAAATATTTATAAATAAATATATTTGTTCTGTTCCTCAGGAAAGAAACTTTTTTGAAACCCATGTAACAACTTTCCTTAATGTTAACTACGTTTGACCTGAAATTTCTAGTAGTAACGCTTTGTGGTGTTAAAGCTTTCAGGCTCTGGGAAGGTCGGAGTACGGGTGGAGTGTTTCAGTCGACTGTCTCAGTTGGTCGGCTTAATATTTTGAGCAGGAATGTGTCGGTTCACTTCGTCACACATATTATCGTTGCACTTGTGTTAGATGGTTTGAAATAACATGATATGAGAATTTAAACATGCATTTATTAGCAGGAGGGAGCGTAGTGGCACACAGAATATTTACTTTAATTTTGAATTCTGATTCAGGAACATTAACATTTCCAAGGTGAAGTGTTATAGAATAGGAAAGTTACATGCCCAAAAAAGAGACAGTATGATGGACTAACTAATAGTGATATCAAAACAGAAAATCTAGAAATACAAACTATTTCACTGCCCAATTATGAATTATTACCATTTCAATGGCTATGATCGAAATATTTATCAGACATGTACAGTAGGCCGGAGCATAAAAAAATCGAGTTTCGATATGTCCTAGTGCGGAAAAGTTGTGCATTGCTATGTACACTATGTGCAAAAAAATTAGCGAAATTTAAATAATATCTTACGGTTCCACTTTACCTCCAAAATTTCGATATTAGGGTAAAATCGTCACATCTTCATGTCCTTTGTGAGAAAAGAACAGTGTTTGTTACAGACTTTTCCTTGGGCGCAAAAACTATCTGTTGGTACCTAAAAGATGTGCACAATTTTTCAGGCAAAGCAACTAATATCTTATGGTTAGGATTTAATGCAACAATACTCCGTGTTTAAGGGAAATTACAATACTTTGACACCTACTGTTCCCCATGTGATTGGTTTCCTAATTGTGTTAGTGTGTGTTCACTACTGCACTGAAAGCACAACATACTGTGCAAATGTGCAGTAGTGCACACAGTGCAGATCTTCATATTTTTCATGTTTCAGAAAAAAAACCCAGAACTCATCATGATGAGGTGGCTGCACAGCGAGTTCTACCCGTGCCCAACCCAACCACCCATCCATTAGGTCATATCACTTTTCTATTCTTCTTTTTTAATCTTCAAATTTATTGTTCTTTATTAATTTTTATCCGGAAATCTGACTTACTTTCGAAGGCTGGCATTACTTGCCGTGCTTCCAACCGTACTCTAATAAATTAATCTTTTTGTTCATGTTTGCAAACAGCAGCAGATACTTCTGTTGTTAACTTAACGCATCGTTTCATTCCCTGATTGTGACAAAGGATGTTTTGCGTGCCTAATCGCTTAAGAATGTCCTTTCAGTCACTGTTGCATAGATTCATTATTTCATCGTCGGTTAAATGAGCAGTCAATGGCGGTTAGCTTAAGAAGCATGATTGCCAGTCAATCAGGTCAAAGTAATCCTCCCCATGGAAGTTGAACTTAGGAATTTCAAATAGACGGATTGCATCGCCGTTTTGAGCCCTTACTCTATGGCTCCTGAGGAAGCGAAGTTGTCTGAGGTTTCCTCTCGTCCCTTGATCGTAGCCAGAAGTAATGGTTCTGGATGGCCAAAGTAGCCACTCCTTTGAATTACGCGGTCCAGAATGCTCTTCAAATCATGGGTTAAGATATCTGGATGTATGGAAGCATCATTGCCCGTGCACTCTTGGAAGATGTGGGAATGTTAACTGAAGCTGATACTTCAAGTGTTATAGGTAGGCACAAGAATTAGAAGGCAGAAAAAGAAAAAACCCTACAGAAAACAGCTTCAAAACGATAACCTGACTGCTTTGTAAAGTTATTAAAGGGCTATATTTCGACGGGCGTAAAGGCCCAAACCATGATGTATGAAGAAAGAACAAGGAAAGCTGTTCAAAAAAACTTATTACTGAAGAACACGTGACTATGTTGGAAGAACCTGGAAGTAAATACCTTGGGCATACCACTCCTACATCTTCCATCACAAAGGATATTGCCAAATGTCGCTACACCTAGATTTCTTACATGCCAACAATATCGACCTAAGCAAACTGTTGCTGATAAGGTGCGCCGGGAACCGTCGTTAACACTGGGTTTAAAGGAGGTGCATTTTCACGCATTCTAGAGCTAGCCTGCCAAAAACATTTTCAGTGGAGCATATGGCAGTTGCACGGGAAACAAGCTGACATTCCTTCAGTCAATTCAGCATTTGGATAGCCAAACGACTGGCACAAAATACATTTTTCAGGGGAAAATCGGGAAAACAGCTAAAGAGTTGCAAAAAAATTCTACCGGTTTTTGAAATTTTAAGCGAATTGAAGCGGGATTTTCTGAGACGTGATGAAACAATTGCAAGGAATCTTACTTACACGTCTCAGAAATACCTGTGGGACATTAGTTACGCTGCGTGACAACGCGGACGTGGTCACCAAGCTTGGGGTACTAAGCACCGGGAGGAAATTAGCCATGCACGGTGGCAAACGACGGCTATTCATATTTTGCGTCTTTATATTAGTACTTCGCAGCCTTTCTCCGATTAACTTAAATTTTTGGTAGAATTTTTTGTCAGCTTTATGCGCTCATGTGGTTCATTATAAGATCACACCCTCTTTGCCATTATGGAGCACGGAATCTGTGGAACGCCACCCATACATCCAGATATCTCACCCAGGATTTGAAGAGCTTTCTGGACCATGTAACAATTTTAAAAGAATGAGCTATTTTTGCTCATCCAGAGAACAATACTTCTGACTACGATCACAGACGAGGAGGAAATATCTGAGAACTTGGTTTCTTCTCAGGATCCTTAGAGGCAAGGGCACCAAAACTGCGATGAAATCTCTTTATTTGAAATTCCACTGAGTTCAACTTCCAGGGGGACGATTATTTTGACTCTAATTGACTGGCAATCATGCTTCTCAAGGGAACCGCCATTGACTCATCATTCAACTTCGACGACGAAATAATGAATCTCTCGCAACAGTGACTGTAAGGACATTCTTAGAAAGCGATTGGGTACGCAACTTATCTCGGCCTTGTCTGGCTAATCAGGGGAGTGGAGGCGATGCGGTTAAGATTGACAACAGAAGCATCTGCTGGTGTTTGCGAAGAAAGAACAAAAAAGGGATTGATTTATTAGAGTACGGTTGGAAGCACGGCAAGAAAGTGATTACAATTATCACAGCATCAGGAACGAATTATCTGGCGGAGATACGGTAACAAATTCCGAAATCAGCATTAGTTGACAGTATCACCGGATCGTGCTTGAATACATCCGGTGATACTGTCCGGTATGGAGTAAAAGAAACGTCGTATGTTATCCTGGGATCGATTGACTCACACGTGCTTGCAGACTGACGCTCTAAATCACGAACACTGGGACATGGAGAAAGCTGGCGTCCCATCTGGTCACACACGTGCTCTATCGGCGAGAGATCAGGTGATCCCTAGCAAGGCCACAGAAGCGGCGAAGCATGACGTAAACAGTGCTGGAAAAGCCGAGACTTGTGCGACCAGACGTTATCTTGTTGGGAAATGGCACCGCGCCTCCCCCGCCACGAAAGGCGGTACTTTGAGCCACAGGGATTTCACTTTACGTAGCTCTTGGCTGTTCAACGTCACTAGGATCACTGCGAAGGAAGTACGGCTGTCCTACGCGATGGCTCCCTAGGCTATCACGCCTGCAGTTCAGGACGATGTGCAGCTGGCTACAGTGATGTTTGGGATTGTAGCCGCTCCACCTGTGGTCCTTCCACACTCTGACACGGTGGTCGTTGGTTTCCATAAAGAGGCGGGATTCTTTGCTGAGAACCACTATACGTCGCAAGTCCGTAACATGTCACGTTGCTCGCTGCTGATACCACTGCCATCGGCGACGACGATGATCAGGTGTTAATGGCAGAGAAAAGCTTAAGTGCCATCGAGAGTGCAGATTCACCTCTGCCAAGGCATCTGGAAATGATTCTGGTCTTACACAGGACTCCTTTGTACAGCCGCCTACATGTCTCTGGATATTGGACAAAGAAGTCGTTGTTGCATCTGTGCGTGTACCGTTCTCACGATTCCCATGGTCTTCTCTGCTGGTGGTGTGTCTTGGTCGTCCGGAGCCAACCCGCCGTGTCCCAGTTCCCTTTCCGTGTTCATTGCTCCCAACACGTTCACACCGTACTGTTCGAACGGCCCAAATGGCAACGGATTCCGCGCGGCGACTTTGTTCCACATGTCGAAATCTAGTGTACATTTTCGTTCTGTAAAGCAGATTTTAATGCAATAATTTTTATTATTTTCGGGGCGCGTTTAAGAAAGGAACTTTGAAATCCAGTTTACAAAAAAACAAGCGTTACCTTTGACAAGGTCACTTTTGTTTCGGAACAAATTTTGACAGTCACCTCAGAAAAAGGTTTTAAAATTTTGCAGCACCTCCACTATGAGCGTCCCAGTCTTGTTGATCTAAGAAATGATCACTGCACAAGAACGCTACAGCAGGGATAACGGCATCTTTTATCTTTAGCACACGATCTAACGTATCCACATCCTAGAGTTCCAACGAGTTGATACGCTCCTTGTTTTAGTTTTAACTGCAACCTTGGTAATTATTTTGTATTTGAATTTCTATTAATTTTTTAGTCCTTGTGAACTTCTTTTAAAGTACTCCAGAAATGACATTACTTTAACAAGGACTACAGATAATTTCTTCTGGTAGGTTTTTGCATCACCAGATTAAGCAAATGTAAAAAGCATCCAATAGATCGCCACTGACCCTGGAGTTTAACTGCTGCGATAATGTTTTCTCCTAACTTTACAGCAGCAATTTTATGGAGAACAATATCATGCAACTCTTCCATAGTGTCTTTAATTAAATCGCACATATTTTTACTGGTGTGTCTATACGTTGTAATTCTATATAACCAATCAAGGCAGGGAAGCAAAGTTGATAGAATTATCCAGAAATGTGTGCAACTGTTATCGTAATATGCTTGTATTATTGCAGAAGTAAGGCACCAATGCTGCGGCAGCGTGTGCTTTCATTTTGATTTCCGTCATCAGTTCATTTAAACTTTGGGTAATAAATTTTCCAGATAACGTTTTCCTAGTGGAAACTTGATAATCCGGACAGTAGGGATACCATTTGTATTAATGCTTGCACTTCCGGTTCATCAACAATTCGTAGAGCATGGTGTCCTTTTAGCCACCATTTTGGCAACTTTTTTTACCTCAATCTGTTCCACTTTACGGATTGATGGGGGCCTAGAAACAAACTGAGTAATTGCAGGACTCGGTCGATGGGAAAGGAAGGATGTCGTAATAGAAGCAGCATGGATATCTTCTGGCGAAGTTGAACTGTGTAGTTCCAGAGGGTTTGAGGTGGTTGTCGTTCAGATGTGAGAGTGATTAAGGTATGTTTAAAGCTTCACATGGCGACCGAAATTTCCGTTTAAGTCATTTGCATTTGCTAATCAGACTGTGAACAATATTTGCATTTTGCCTTACTTTCCATCACGCTGTCTTCAGTATAATGTTTCCACATGACACTGTGTTTCCTCTTTAAGGACATTATAACGTTCTTTACAAGTGCAGTAGGCGCTTTTCTGCATAAACTAACTAAAATAATTATAAGTGAATAGAATGTAAAAACTATCTAAAGGGAACTAACTCGCAGACGCAGAGCTTTGGAAGCTTAACACAACCGTGACGAAAACATGAAGGAACGCATAGAATGAAAGAAAGCTGCTTTTGAGCGCCAACTTTCTAAGGCGAGAATTTCTATTTTTTTTTAGTTTTGTCCCTAACAATTCGTGTGGACTATTCGTGGACACGTGCCTCGGCTTTCATAGCCTTCGGGGCATTGTCCACGCGCATGCTGCTCGGAGTGCAATCCAACTAAATGAAATAACTTGTGAAGCGGACCTGAGCCCGTTCAACAGTTTTACTTGTAAAGAACGGCTCTTTTTGAAATAGGAGGTTCGTGAAATACACAAGCCGAAATTTTACACTATTCTTAAACACCTTTGAATATGTTTATATTCGATAATTTTTACTTTCTCGATTCTCTGAAGTAAATTATGTAAAATTCGTTTTCCTGCATTTCTTTACAGGGTCGGAAAACGGAAGCCACTGACCACAATGTTAAAGCTACAACGGTGCTTCCGGTTTCTTCGGAATTCCTAATTTCTTAACAAAAACAGTTATTTTTGTGTGTAATCCAAGAAAGGCATGTCGGTATTGTCATAGTTAATGTTGTACTTTTATCTTTGGGATGAGGATAAAACTTGGTTTAATTTGGAAAAAAATGGAAACAAAAAAGTTATTTTCAATACCCCCTTAACGAGACTCTCACTGCTAAGTTTATAGATGATCCGGTGTCGACGTAGATCAATCATGCTGGTGCAGACCGACCATAGCTATTTCCCCCTGCTGCTAGTGTCATTTGTTTTAGTCTTATGAAAAAGAAGAACTACTTCCGTCACATTCTGTTGTATCTCCTTAATACTATTGAAATATTTTTACCCCTTTAGAGTGGCATTTGAAATTTGGGAAAATAAAAAGTCGCAGGGAGAGGTATCAGACGAGACTGGTGGTCAGAGCAGCGCAATGCGATGTTTAGCAAAGATATTGCTGCACTATCTGCAGATGCATGGGCAAGAGAACGTTGCTATTGTGGAGATGCCCACTCGCGCCACTTTCATTGAATGCCGACATTGTCGAGTTGAGCTGCGTCCCTCAAACCCCGATAAACTTGACAGAAGTGCTTTCATTTTTTGATTTTCTGGCCCTGATGGAGTGCAATCGTGATGAACAGATTCCCTCATAATTGAGACAAAGTTATGAGCATCGTCTTGACATTGCTGCACCGAGCTCTGTCGTGCTTTTTTCGTTCTGGAAAAGTTTCATGTCCTGCATTTTGAATAATGGGCCTTAGTTTTCGAGGTTATATCCATATTCGTACAATTATTGACCAGCTATGGCAGCTTCTAAATAATTTTTGTCGTTTTCCATGCACTCAAAATTATCACTAGCAGGGAGGAAATTGGCCTGTTCTTCTGCATCTGTTAGCAGTTTTGTCCCAAATTTGGCTGAGATGCGTTTCATACCCTAATCGTCCGTTCGAATCTGAGATGAACCGAAATTAGTGCTGAAATCTTCGAATAACTCACGAATAGTGATTCTGGGATTTTCTCGCTCAGCTGTGCGCATGCCTACGACATTGGTTTTACTTTTGCTTGTTTCGCTCCTTCAAGACAGATGATCACTCTTAACACTTTCACGGCCATCTTTAAAACGTTTAAGTCAATCATAAACTTGTGCACGACTCATAAATTTCTACAAATACTTTTTTAACTTTAAGTATGTGTCTTGCAATTTTCCCCTAAGTCAGTAAACCTGGTGTATATTCGATGATCAATATTTTCCGCCATAATAAATGCGACGAACAGATTCACACACTTAAGAACAAAGCACTATTATCAAAAAGCTAGAGTGAGGAAATTGGAGAAGTGGACACGTGATTCAGGGTACA
>JAYWMT010000384.1:0-123428 GCA_039090855.1 Macrothele yani
TCTTCGCAATTGTCGTATTATTTGTGAAGTAGGAAGAAAGGAAAAAGCTGGTATCATATGGCTTCACTGAAATCATTTTTAGAAAACAGTAGGAGAAGAAAAAAGAAAAATCGAAGCTTTACCAGTTATCTTTCCATTGATTTCTTTTATTTCTTTTTCAAAATCATGCAGATAAAAATGTCATGACTAAATATAAATATGCGATTAAAATTTGCGGTTCCTAAATGTGGCGGTCGCAGGAAATTGCTTTGATCGCCTATGCGAAAAGCTGACTGTAAATCGATTTTCAAAAATTAAACGCCGAATGCCCCCAACCAATACTTTACGTCAAATTTACTCTACATTATTCCTCAGGGCAAAAAAACTCTCGTGATCTAAGCGTTTTAAAATACCAGTACGCAATTGGAACTCAGAAGACATCAAAACCTAGAAAGCTAATTTCTTTGTAGATTGAAATGCTAAATTTATAGTAATTGTAGGATCACTAATATCAGAATACATTAGGAAGTCTAACACCAAATTCAAATTAGCTGCTCTGGAGAAATAACAACAAACTCTCCTGTGAACCCAAAACTTAAATCAATCGCAAGAACTGAAGAAGCACGAACAGGCAAGGCCATTTATTACCAGACAGTACCAGATCCAGAAGAACGTAGGGAACACCAAAAAGTCTGGAGTTCCTTGTGAATGATTTAATGACACAGGACTTTGAACACGATGACTCTTTCAGCTTCAAAGCCAAAAATCCTCTTGTTAACACAGTGTTCACCAACATTTGAGTCCCTAGTGAACGGGAATTCCAGTTTCAAAATAAAAGCTGAGGATGCACCAAAATACGAGGTCCTACTAAATTCAAATGAGTGATATATGTACAATTTCTCCGGATATACCTGTACCATTTTTAAACTTCAACGCCAAGTTCATATTTAAAAGTCAAGGAACGCCTGCAGACAATGCTCTTGTGAAAATCCTCCAAATACGCGGCGTCAGTGAATAAACAAAGATATCGCTCTTACCCAAGGAGGATAGAAATAAGGGAGAGAGGGAGCATAACGTGCAATCTCTACGTAACGCTCAGAAGCCGAAGCTCCTGAGCGGCAGCCATCTTACATTACCCGTCTGTGACTGCGTTCCCATCAAATTACATACTAACAACGTCAGTCAGGCTAGCACTTTAAAGGCCATCTTGCGATAAAAAAAGTAATTTACATTTATGGATATAATCTAAAATAGCCCCATTTATTTTCCTTTCTTTTCAAAGCAATGCGAGGTCACGTTTCATCGCTTCGCACGACAAAAATCCGACTTGTCCCAACGAAAGGCATACATACTATTTAAAGTAATGCATGAAACATTTATCTCTACTAAACAATAAAACACGCTGGATTTATTTAATGTGATCGAGTGAATACTTTTTAAAAACACAAACGGAACGGTAAATGCACCTTTAAAAACGATAATTCGTGCTAAACCTCATGATTTACTACGAAACTTTAAACGAAGGGTACACGAAATATGCAAAATTGAAAAAGCGTTTGTAGCGCACAATAAAACTCGATTAGCATTAATAGATTACTATATATCCATCGTCCTTGCTATTATACCAATAATAAACGCGATAATTTACAAAATAAAAAAAAACATTTATTGTGAGCTAAAAACTACGGTAATGTAGCTTTTGGCCGAGACTTACTGGAAAACTGGAAATGTTTTGCTATTCCATCATATAAGTTTTTGGATCAAGTTTGAAAAAATAGATCTTTCTTCAGCTTTTATCATGTTAAGCTTTAGCTTCAAATAAACAATTCAATAAATCAGTCAGGAAGCAAAACGAAGTTTCTAAAGCTTAAATCTGTATGTGAACCACTAAATTTTAATGTTAAGAAAAAAACTACAATGAATGAACACCAAACCAAAACAAAAACGCAGATTAAAAGAAAAAAAGATTGCCCTTGTGTGCTCCGATTTACATTGTTTTGATAGTTTGTTAGTGTACGCCCATGCCCTTGATCGGACACTACTTTGTGTAGGTCACCGAGCAACACTGCAACAAAGAACGGGTTACAAATAAAATCCTCACCCACACAGGAAATAAATTCGAAAGAATACTTTTTATTGTCATGCAACGTCTGACTTAATATTGACTCTTAATACCTCATGTTAACCACACTTTACAAGAATATCAGACTTAGTTACATTGCAATTTGTTAACTCTTAATATTACGAAACCAAAATGTATTCTTTTTTTCCAGACGAAAGGTTCAAGTTGAGGCTCTACCGGAAGTGATTATAAATTATATTCCTTTTATTTTTCAAGAAAGGGTTAAGTTTTTAAGTTTTTTTTTTGTTTCAGGAGAATTTAACGTGGGATGCTCATGTTGAAGTTATTTCCTTCCTTGGAGTTATTTCATGGGTTTAAAGGCAATGGTCTCCAATAGGAGTTTTATCTAGAGTTTCAAATCTATAGCCACTAAGTATTAAATTAACACTCTTTTATTTATCCCTGTCTTATTGCCTGCTTGCTTAGGGTAGGGCAACTGGATGGAACATTAACGCAATTCTTTCTCTTTACAAAAAAAAGTTGAATTCACTGGAAGAGTTGAAAATCCTGTACAGTCCTTACTAAATTCTTGATCTTTGAGAGATTATACAGCTATTGACTGGTGTTAATGCAAGAGTGTGTTTATGCCAACAGACATCTCAATCTCATAAATATATGTTATTCTGCACAAAGTTATCAAACTCGTGGTTATGATAACTTTTTAATTCCTAGGGCTTGTACTAATGCGCTGTATTTCAATATTAATGTTCATTTTCCCTGGAATGGGTTGCTGATTTATAAAATCACTTGCCAGTTTTGTGTAGTTAACTATGTGTAACATGACAAATAATAAATAAAATAAAAAATAAAACAAAAAAATAAAAGCAAACTTCCGACAGCCATTAGCCTTTTAAACATTTCTAACATAAAACAGTAAAATTCTAGTTAATTGGGCCATTGGTTAATCACGGCAGCCATTTACTTCAGACAATTATTGAAGAACATCCCAAATTAACTCTTGGGACTAAGCTTCACATAATTGCAGCAGCTGCTTAATTGAAAGTAATTGTACTAGCCCCGATGTGTCTCAAGTAACCGGAATCTGCTGTATATGTTTTAAGCTTGAACAGCTATTCAGTTCAATTAAACTGACACTCAAGTGGGTGGCAGTGGTTTAAGCTCTGGCTTCTCACCATTCATCTGAGATGGATTCAACTACAAGATATTTTCACTGCCTGAATAGTGCTTTTCAGGAAGCATAAAATTACACATTGATTCAATATGTTTTCAATGTAATCTTCACACACAGACAGAGATTCGTTATATGTAAAATTCTTTTGTTAATATAATAAAATTTCCTGAAAATGGTGGGCAGAGCCAATGCTCATGTGCTTCAATGGCAGAACCACCAACCACTACATCTACTTGCTCAGTTGTTTAGATCAACACTAACATCAACACCTGCATAATGTTATTTCATCTGAACAAGGCTGTGAATTTTAAAACAAGAAAAAGAAAAAAAAAACCCTACATTTAGCTGATTTCGCCCTCGGGTAGGGCAATCCACCCCAGCAGTGAAATAATTCATTGAATTTGGCAGCAATTTTTGAATTTCTGAACAGTGCTACAAATACTGCAAAATGCATATACACTGCCGGAAAGTGAAAAAAGAACACCAAGAAGGAATTGGCGGACGATCATAAAAATTTACATATGTTAATGGGGCTTCGAGTTTACGTAGGTGTGATGTTAAATTCAGGACCAACCGGTGAGCGCTTACGCCACAGCACGGCATAATATGCAAATTATCGTCGGTGGTATTTAAGGAGTACGGCGAAGTGAATGTAATCAGTCGTCGCCGTACGGACACGTGCGAAGACCCTGAAAACGCTGCAAAGATGCCTGGACATGGAAGACGTAAAGTACGATTTCCGCAGTTATCAGGACTTTGAGCGAGCGGTCGTCTAGTCGGACTCCGCAAGGCCGGGTGGCCGTATTGCGGAGAGAATTCGACGGTAAGTATAGGTGGTGGAAGTACGATGGTGGCGTAGATGGTCCGGAGGAACATTCCCACCACGAGGAAGACGTGGAACCGGGAGTCACAGGCGGACTGATGAGCGGACAGATCGACGCATAAGAAGAGCGGCGTTGTCAAGCAGAACATACACTGCGACGCAAGTCCGAGTTGCCGTTGCACCTGAGGTGACTATGCAAACAGTCCGCACCCGTCTACTGGATGCAGGACTACGTGAACGTGCGCCTCTGGCATGTGGGTACCTCTGACTCCAGCCCACCTGTCAGGAACGGCTGCAGTGGTATCGCCAACGTCTACACTGGAGAACGCAATGGCGATCTGTCGTGTTCGAAGCGATGAAAGCAGTTTCTGCTTGGGAGCCTCCTGATGGCCGTATGCGTGTGTTCACAGACGCACAGAGGAGCGTCTCCACTCTTCTTGCATCCGCCAGCGATGTGTGAAGAGAGGTCAGCTATCACTCCCGTGCACAACTAGTGTTTGTACCGGGTACGTTAAACAGCACCTCCTACATCAACAATATCATTCAGCCCGTTGTTGTGTCATTTGTAAGGTCGGTCATTCGTGGTGTTTCCAGCAAGATAACACACGCCCACACACGGCAACATGAAACGCAACATGCACTTCAGGGTGTGAGACAACTGCCATGGCCTGCAACGTTCACCGGATTTGTCTTCCATTGAGCACGTATGAGATTTTATGGGACAACGACTTATCCGGTCTCTACGACCATCCCCCGATTTACGCGTACAGGTTGAGGATGCTTGGAACTCCAATACCCCAAACTTACATCCAACATCTGGTGTACGACAGACTATATGCTAGAATTGCACAGTGTGACGCAGTTCATGGCGGTTCAACCTCGTACTAACCATGTTTACATGGAAATGTTATTTTTTAGTTTACCAGCAAATACAGCTGTATTTTGCCATAATGTTTTGATCACGTTATTCCTCTGTATTCCGTTATTAAGCTGTATAAATTTCGTTGGTATCAGACGTCTCCTTCTTTGGTGTTCTTTTTTTCAGTTTCCGCCAGTGTTTTTAAAACTGGATTAAAAAATGAGAATTAGTGCTACTTGATCTTTTTAAAATATTACAGAAAATATTGCTTGTAAGCCAAATTATAAAAAAAGGAATTTTCTCATTTCATTTAACGTTAGACAACTCCTTATTGTCTCTTAAATAAAATAAGTTTTGTATATAACTGACGCACTGAACTCTGGACTTATTCACCAAATGTTTCCCCAATACATATATCTAATGAGCAGATAGTTTTTCAACTACTGCTCTTGTTAGGTGTGCAATATGATTAATGAAGAGAGAGGCATAATGCATGTGTGTGCACTTATGTCAGCAAAAAGTGGCAGACGAGTTACTGAATGCAGGATTTCTGTTTCAGTTTGCAGTATTTCATGTTCTTTTTTCAGATGTTTATTCCTTGAGAAAATTCTGCGTTGTAATACTGATTCACTTTTCTTGCATAAGATGAACGCATCTTTTTGAAGGGTGAATCAATTTTCCCTGCTTTTGAATGAGGCCAAGGAATGTCGAAATAGTCGTTTAACAGAATGAAGTGCATTGATACACACTTCACACACTTTAAATGATGTGGTACTTTTTTATACCACGTACCCTGCGATACAATATACCACATGCTTAGAGCAGACACTTAGTTGCCCGGCATCAAAATGATAATCATGTTCAGATTCTTCCACATTTTTCTGAAGTAGCCACATGATCATTCTCTATGCGGTAGCCGAGAAGTTAATCACATTTTCTGTAGAAAGCACACTTAAGCGCCCCCAAAGATAAAATACTCAGTTCATCCTAAGAGGCACACAATTGCCAGTGGGTGCATAACAGTTTTTGTATCTCTGATCATGTGAGCACCTTTATAAGCTTGCTCTAAATTGCCTTGCAGTGGGATTGTTGTTAGCACCACAGTGAGACCTGATTGTTTGAAAAAGCAGTTCAGTATGGTCTTGGCTGAGCTTATATGTGAGGCAAGTATTGTAAGCGCCCCAATCAACATTTTCTATAAAAGATTTGTACAAATTTTTGATGCTCTGTATGCATACAAGGAAGCCAATAAATCATGTTTTCCTTTTTGAAGCTGTGATTTTATTACCATTTTGGCTTACTTTCAATGAAGAAATGTATTCAAAAAGTTTCAGTCAGAACTTGAAATACTTCTTGTGAATCATTTTTATTTAATGTTATTTTTTCATACTGTTTTAAACTTGTAGAGTTTAATATATCAAATAGATCATTAAATTTGTTGATGAAGGTAACTGTTGCTTTAGACCCTTCAAACTGCGTGAAAGATGAAATGTTTCTCAGCACAAAACTCTATGGCAATTCAGCTACAGACTTGCTGAGAAGCTGTGATGCTAGCTCTAACCTTCATCTTTTGTTTACGGTATTTCACATCAGTATCTCCTTCAAGTTTATTACTTAAATTCAGCCCTTCACGTTCTTGTAGCTCATGAAGTGATGAAATATAACTTCCACTCAATGAAGTTATCTTCATTATCAACAACACTTTATCTGTCCCCCAAAGTATTTCGCACCAATTTTAGCATATGACATGGGATCAAACATAATATAAATGTTTTCTCCTGTCTCTGGATGCTTGAAATCTGTTTCCAAAGCTTTAGGATCTACTGAGCATTCTAAAATTTTTTGCTGCATGGCCAAATTAGATGATAAACCATCAAATGTGAAGGAAACAACTTTTACTCTTTCAGCCATAGCAATAAAGTAAGGCACTGATATATAAGAGATTGGCTCCTTCTGTGCTGATGTTACGTGCCGTTGATCAAACAAAGAAAAATATCTTTACTGGAGCTTTCCATTTGTCGTTTATGCATACTACCTTGAAAACAATTGCTTCTTTTGCCAAAGGAAGAGTTAATCATCATCAAACTCGGCATCCATATTGATACACACCATGAAATTGTTTTGCCATCAAATTTAACATGCTGCCTCATTCACATTTCATCCATTGCTAAAGAAACAAGTTAGTAAAATCATGCAATGCATTGATTATAATACAGCTTTCCAACATTACAGAAATCTTTACTCAAGTTATCACTCAAGTTATAAGAATAATGTCTGTGGAATAAATCTCGGTCCTGTGCCCTGAACTTTGTACCCAGAACCGACTTGGTATACCTCCGAAATAACATGATAAACTTTTGTCGCAATCGAAGCATTTTTACGTAAGTTATGATGCATAAGGGCTATGGAATAAATCCCGCTCCTGTGTCCTAACCTTTGACCCCATTTCGCCCATTTTCAATAAGGTTTGTCGCCAGGTGGTCCCCTTCCACATACTAAAATTTCATCGAAATCAAACCTTTTTTAAGTTAGTAATGGCGCATAAGAGCAGTGGAATGGATCCCGCTCCTATGAACTGACCTTTCATCCCATTTCGTTCACTTTAAATAGGCTTCCTTCCCAGGTGATCCCTTACCAGATACTAAAAATTTCATCGAAATCCAACGGTTGTTACGCGAGTTATCGTGCTGACGGACATACGCACACAACGCGTGACGTAATGAGGCAGATGGAAATCGCGATCATCTGCTAGCAAGGTGTGACGTCATAAATCTTTAATAGGATCCACAAACAACGCGTGACGTAATGAGATAGATGGCATGACTGCGCGCCAACATTCTCAAACGCGAGTTGTGACGTCATAAGATTTCTAAGCATTGGTAACATTAATGGAACAACGCCATCACTAAAAACGTTATAATTCGGGGTGGTTATTTAACCCACTAAACGAATTCTTCTAAAGTCGAGATCAAGCTGAATCGATTTCTAGTACCAGAAAACGGTAGGTTAACAACTTTCATCAAAATTTTAAGAGCCGTTTTCAAAATAAAATGTGCATACATTCATACAAGAATTGCTACTTTAAGGTGAACGTCAAGTAACTTTGCTTCCTATACTTCCAATGGAAACACTTTTCTTCACATTTTCTTCACAATTAATGCGTTCCCAAGGATGAAAATTTGAACATCGATTAAAATATCATCACTTTATAACTTGCAGTACTTAATATTTTCTAAAACATAACCATAATTACGCAATTCAACATTTGTTTGTCTACGGACGTCATGAAAATACAGGTCGCGCCATCTTTTTTCTGGACAATTAATGCGTTTACAAGAGGAAAATTTGAATATCGAATAAAAATAGCTTCATGTCATAACTTGGAATACTTAATATTTTCTAAACCATAACCGTAACTATGCAATCCAACAATTTTTTTGTCCACTGACGTCATCAAAATACAGGTCGCGCCATCTTTTCTCCGGTTTCAACACCACCAAAGGGAAAGTTATTGATTTTTAATATAATTTATGGTTATGGTTTAGAAAATATTAAGTTTTCCAAGTTATAATATGAAGTTATTTTAATCGATGTTCAAATTCTCATCCTTGGGAACACATTGATTGTGAAGGAAATGTGTACAAAAGTTTTTCAATTGGAAGTATAGGAAGCAAAATTACTTCACGTCCACCTTAATAATATGGGATAAGGACAATGAAATGGATCGCAATCCTCTGTCCTGACCTTTGAATACATTTCGTCCATTTTCAATAGCGTTCGTCCCCAGTTGTCCCGTACTACATACTGAAATGTCATCGAAATCGAACCATTTTTACGCACGTTATAACGCATAGAGGGCAATGGAATGCATCCCGATTTTAAGTCCTGACCTTTGACCCCACTTCACCCATTTTGAATAGGGTTCGTCCCCAGGCGGTCTACTACCACATAGTAAATTTTCATTGAAATCGAACCATATTTACGCAAGTTATGACGCATAAGGGTAGTACAATGATCCCGCTATTACGTCGTAACCTTTGACCCCATTTGTCCCAGTTTCAATAGGGTTCGTCCCTAGGTGATCTCCTACCACATAGTAGACTTTCATTGAAATCGACCCATATTTACGCAAGTTATGACTCATAAGGTTTATGGAATGATCCCGCTCCTACGTCGTGACCTTTGACCCCATTTGTCCCATTTTCAATAGGGTTCGTCCCGGGGTGGACCCCTACCTCATACTAAAATTTCATCGAAATCGACACATTTTTACGCCAGTTATCGTGCAGACGGACGGACAATGGAGCATATACGCTTCTTCAACCTACGGTTGGAAAGCGTAAAAAAGGAAATAGGAGAGGATACTTACAGTAGGTCACTTTATCTGACAATGCTATTAATGCATCTGTAGTAAATCCTGGTGCAGCATCAACATGATGGTACCATTGACAAATAGCTTTGGAATGGGGTAAACAGGAACTAAATGTATTCCGTACATATTCATTTGCACTTGGAGGATAAAAGTATATTTTTACGTTCTTAACACACAAGACCAGCTTTCGTATCTTAGGCACTTATGCAGCAAGCATGATTATAATATTCCAGGAGGTAAAGCTTTTTTTTTCTTGTTTTAACGACTTCGGAATATGTATGTGTGTGTGGAGGAATGATTATTTGTTGTTTGCTCAGGGCGCAGAAATGCCTAGTTATGACTTTGGATGTTTTACTTTTTCTACCCCAGTGGCATGATGTCAGAATCAAGTGTACCAACTCTTCCCAAAATTCCTTGGGCTATGGAGCAAAGAATAATAAACTAGACGTAAGTTCTTATAACTTTATGGTATGTAGTTCTGAGACAGACGGAAGAAAAGAACCTTTTGGCAGAAGTTTGTGTTCAACCAAAGCATCGGTTGCTTCGATGATTTAATTTAAATGCAAACAGAATCAGTAACTTTCAGCACTCTAGAAGCAAACTTCTGTAACTTATATTGCATTAGGAGCTGGCAAAATTTCTACCCGTTTTTAATGATGCAAATTCCAAGTAAATAATTGAATAACGCCTAAAATAACAGATGTCGCGTGTGATGGCCAAAACGCTTAGAGGAGATGTCTGTAAAATTGCACCAAGTATGCAGGTGCATCTAATTCTTAAGGTGGATCCACCCAAAATCTTTGCTATGTACACTGGCGTGCAAAAATTACGGACGAGACGGTTTTTCGAATGTAACGTCGTGCAGAAGTGCTCCACATCGACTCAAATCATACCATAAGTTCCCCAAGATGTAAAAATATAGGACAAGTGAGCAAAACCGTACAAACAAGGAATCGAAAGGATACAAAGGTTCTTTATTGAAAAGGTAGCTTCGAGCACAACTGGACAGAAGACAGAAACGTCCATGTGACATGCGACTGCCAAGAAAAAATCGAGTCTTTATTATTGGATATGATTACCCCTGACTGCGTTGTAGAATTTACAACGTCTGTCCATGCTGAGGACGAGGTTGTCAAGGAGCTGTTGAGGCATCGCTGCCCATTCCTCTTGTAGCGCCAATCTCAGCTGCGGAATCGTTGTTGGCGGCTGGTGACGTGCTGCCAAGCGCCTCCCGAGAAGGTCCCACACGTGTTCGAATGTATTTTGGTCCGGGGACCTTGCGGGCCGACCCATGCGTTGAATATCTTCATTCTCGAACAGCTCTGCGACAGGCGCTGTACGATGAAGTGTAGCGTTGTCGTCCATGAAGAGGAACTCAGGACCCAAAGCACCTCTAGTCAGAGGCACGGGAGGCAGGTGAATCTCGGTACAATCGCGGATACCAGTGACTGAACCTCCTTGGAAGATAGCAAGCATGATACCACTCCAAACGAGAACTCCGTCACCTCCAAACCGGTCCCTTTCGAAGATGTTGGAGGTGTGGTTGCCTGTTCTCTGCTGTCTTCAGATGTGTATACGTCCAGAATCGCTTGTCAGACTAAATCGGTTCTCATCTGTAAAGAGAACTTTACCCCATTGCTGATGTGTCCAGTTCTTGTGTTCCTGGCTACACAGGAAATCGCCGTCTCCGATGATCAGATGTTAGCGGCACAAACCGTACTGGTCGTCGTGCAAAGAGACCACCTTTCTGCAGCCTCCTGGCCTCGGTAAAACGCGATAACGGACGTCCAGTTGTCTGTTGCATGTGCGCTGCGATTTCTCCCGCTGTCTGCCGTCTGTTTCCTTTCGCCTGTAGGACAATATACCGGTCGTCCACCGCCGTGGTTGTTCGTGGATCACCACTGCTAAACTCTCAGACAGCTGTTCCTGTTGTTAGAAATGCTCTCCAAGCTCGTGAAACGATGCTGTGAGCGAATTTCTCTTCTTCGTCTTTAATTTTTGCACACCAACGTATTTACAATGGGCAAATTTCTGTAGCTATTTTCTTCACAATTAATACTTTTCCAAGGATGAAAAGTTGACCATCGATAAAAATAACTTCATATTACAGCCTCGTACACTTAATATTATCGAAAATTAAACGATAATTAAGAAATCCAACACTTGTTTTTCTACTGACGTCATCAATGTACAGGTCGCGCCATCTGTTTTCTGGTCTCAACACCACCAATAGAAGAGTTATTTATATTTAACACACTGGTGTACAAAAGTTAAGGACCAAGAGGAGAAATGAGGATAACAGCCGAACGAGGAGGCACAACGGACCGAAAGACAACTCAGGAGATTGACTAGGGTCCGGCACTGTATGGCATTCACATATATGCAGCATGACGTAGGGGGGCGGGAGTGCCGAAGGGGTATGAAGCACACGGGCGGTGTGCGGTCAGCAATTTGGTGAAAGCTATTGCACGGTGTACATCAGTTTGAAACACGTCGAGTTGCTGCCACCGTGTGATATGGCCAACAGGCAATCCAGTAGACGATATTTGGATGACTTTACCGAGGTCGCGTCATTGGGAAGTTGGAAGGAAGTCGAAGTGTGAGTAGTGTGGACGAAGAGTTCGGGATCTCTCACAACATCGCTTCACGAGCTTTGAGAGCATTTCAAACGACAGGAACAGCTGTCCGAGTGTTTAGCAGTGGTCATTCACAAGCAACCATGGCGGCTGACGACCGGTATATTGCCCTACAGGCGAGAAGACACAGACGACAGACAGCGGGAGAAGTCGCTAAGCACATGCAACAGAGAACTGAACGTCTGTTATCGCGGTTTACCGTGGCCAGGTGGCTGCACAAAGGTGGTCATTTTTGAATGACGGCCAGTATTGTGTGTGCCATTAACGCCTGCTCATCGGAGACAGCGGTTTCTGTGGTGCCAGGAACACACGAACTGTACACATCAGCAATGGGGTTCTTTTTTTTTTTTTTTTTTTTGATTGGAGGTTTAACGACCACCGTGAGCAACTCAATGGGCTATAAGCAGTCGCCCGTCCCTAATTTAGGGTCACTGGTTCCAGGGAAGGGAGAGAGCCAGTGCCGTAAGACAAACACAACATCCATGCCTCATTGGGATTCGAACCCGCACCCCTTACGGACGAATGATCAGAGGCCAGCGCCTTAGACCACTGCGCCACCGGGGCGGCACAATGGGGTTCAGTTCTCTTTAAGGATGAGAGTCGATTTCGTCTGACGAGCGATTCTGAACGTATACACATCTGGAGAGAGTAGGGAACACGCTATCACACCTCCATCATCTTCGAAAGGGACCGGTTTGGAGGTGGAGGAGTTCTCATTTGGGGGTATCATTCTTGGTAGAAACACAAGAACTGAACACATTATATCTTTCAAGGAGGTTCAGTCGCTGGTGTCCACTCTTGTACTGAGGTTCTCCTGCCTCACGTGAGTCTGTTTAGAGGTGCTGTGGGTCCTGAGTTCCTCTTCATGGACGACAACGCTACACCTCATCGTACAGTTGCATTCGCAGAGCTGTTGGAGAAGTGAAGACATTCAACGCATGGATTAGCCCGCAAGGTCCCCGGACCTAAAACCAATCGAACACGTGTGGGACCTTCTCGGAAGACGCTTGGCAGCACGTGACTAGTCGTCAGCAACGATTCCGCAGTTGCGATTGGAGCTACAAGATGAATGGGCCGCGATGCTCCTACACCTCCTTCACAACCTCGTCCTCAGCATGGACAGACGTTGTAAATCCTGCAACGCAGTCAGAGGTGATCATATCCCCTACTAAAGACCTGATTTTTCTTGGCATCCGCCTGTCACATGGACGTTTCTGTCTTCTATCCAGTTGTGCTTGAAGCTACCTTTTCAATAAAGTGCCTTTGTATCCTATGGATTTTTTGTTTGGACGGTTTTGCTCACTATCCCATATTCTTACATCTTGGGGATCTTATGGTATGATCTGAGTCGATGTGGAGCATTTCTGCACGACGTTACATTCCGAAAAACCGTCTCGTCCTTAATTTTTGCATGCCCCTGTGCCATTATGGTTAAGTTTTAGAAATCATTTAATTGTACCAGGCCATCATATGAAATTACTTTTATCGATGTTCAAATTTCACATATGAGAACGAATTAATCGTGAAGAAAATTGCTACCGAAGTTTGTCCTTTGGAAAAACAAGGCAAAGATCTTATGTCGATACACCTTAAAAAAGTCACACAAGGATTAAGATAAAAAGTAATATGAACCATCACTTAAGTATTGTTTGCTTCATGAGATAGACAAAGGCCACAATGCAGTTGAAACCTACCGCAACATTTCTTAGGTGTATGGCAAGGATGCTCTAAAGGCAAAAGCACATGTCGCCGTTAGTCCGGAAATTTCGTGAAAGAGACAAAAGCTGGAGAGGTCAACCACGTTCTGGGCGTCTTCAGAGATTTCTGAAGACGTCCAGAAAATGGTTGATCTCAACCAAACCATATCAAATGATCAACATTTAACCGTTGAAGAATTATTAGAAATGTTTTTTTGTACGCAATACAACAGTAGAAGGAATGATGCATGCACTTGTGTTTACTACAATGTTCGACCAGTAGGTACCACATGACCTCTGCGCAAGAAATCGATCTGTCAAAATGACAACCTGTCTTTCTTTGCTTGTGCGTCAGAGAAATAACCCTTTCTTTGGAACGATAATTTACGGGTGATGTAAAATGGGTTCTTTTACAGAAATGTAAAGCGTCGAAGGACTGTATGCCGAGTTTGAGAGCCTGCTCCGTCGACTTCAAGAGGACGACAGTATCCAAGAAGAAAAGTCTTGTTAAGTGTGCAAGTTATTTCTCAAAACCCTTGTTTCGAAAATCAGGGAGCTGTCTGCGTAAGACATTACCATTTTCCGATCCGGAATTTCTACTCTATTCTACATTCAAGTAGTGCACAATGCAGTTCACCTACGCTGCAGTACTTTTCGTATTTTTCTTTTGAAGAGGATAATTTTTTTAATGGAATTTTCATAGTCGGTACTTGAAGTACGGGACATGAGAGCGCTGAAACTCAATATTCTACGTACGTAGAGCGAGCTGAATGAGATTTTTCTATTGTATAATATAATATAATATAATATAATATAATATAATATAATATAATATAATATAATATAACACTAAATAAAAGCTAGTCAATAATGACGGAGAAAAATAAGGTATGTTGAGTAATTCTTAATACCGAGGTATTTTGTTTTTGTTTGTGAACTTAGAACTGCACACTTGCAAATATTAAAATGTTATGGTAGTTCAGCGCGGAAGCACAAATAGTGTTTTTCTTTTCTTTCTTTTTCATTTACTCTACTGATATAAATAAAAGAATACCTGGTTAAATTCTGCGAAAACGGTTTAGATATATTCGGAAATTTTCGTGGTTTACGGAAAAAGAAAGTTCCCTAATCATATTTCTTCAGCATACGCATGAAATAATAATAGCACATTCTTATCTACTGTATTGGAACTCTCACTTTTTAGATTGAAATTAGAAAAGAAACTGGTTTGACCATCTAAGTTAATCATTTTAGTTTCGCAAGTGGAATCTGAAAACTAAATTTCATACGACATGATTCTAAATGAAGAATTCTGTATGTCGTTTATGAGCGACAAAGTAGAACTAAAATTCCCGACGTAACGTTTTCCTGTTTCTGAAGCGATTTTAATCGTATGACCCAACGCATATCTGACGTCATATCAGAATGACTTGGATGGGATGACGTCCCACCAGCAGCTATACTTTACTGTTGTAAGAATCTTGCCTTGATATGGAGTGTCACAGAAATACACGAAACAATGTTTCGCCAAAGTGAAACAGATGTGTTCCAAAAATGAAACAATAAACATTACAAAAATGAACATGAACATAACAACAATAAACATTGCAACAATAAAAGAAGTATATTGTTTGAGGCAGAGAACCGACAATTGAAACAGGTAAGCACCAGGCGGCGTCAATGAAATGGGGCAAACATTCAAACATACAGACAAAAGAAATTACACAAATGTTTAGGTTATTCTTTTGAATTGTTTTAGGATTGTCTGTGACCGTTCTGAGCTCTGAGAATTAAGCCAAGGCGAAGCCTCTCGGAGGAGTGCGCAAGCTCGGCATATATTCATACGAGTCGTATGTTATAATGATTCTCTTGGTGCACTCATCTGTAACAATGTTGTGAGTTCATAATTATAAATCAAAGAGTATCTGATTTATTTACCGATAATCATTCTCGAAATGGATCCAGTGCAACAATACACTTGAACAATAAATTTTCTTATTGACATTACAATATAACCGAACAACAATGAAATCGTGTACGTATAAAGGCTAATCAGACGGTTATCTACTTCATACCGATAGCTCCGTAAAATGATCTCATTTACAAAACGGAAGTCTGCTTTTGACGCGAAAGAAGGAGTTCGATAAAAATGAAACCACAAAAGCAAAAGAACAAATAAATCAACTATAATGTTTGGAATGTGAAAAAAACAAACTCTAGCACTCATAACATATTCATACAAAAAAGGAGGAGGCATTCGAAAGCTAAAAAATATTATAATATCAGATAACGCAACATTTTAAAAAATAAGGAATGAAGTAATTGGGGTTTCCTGTAAATTTAAATCAAACATTCAATAAAGTTCAAAAATTTAATACAAGAATGTATGAGAAGCATACAGAAATGGACGAAGAAGAAGAAGCAAAAATAAAACTAAAATTCCACATTTTTAACAGCCTAGGTAACAAAACATATTAAGAAGAGAAAGAAACAATATTCCATTGATGAACGTAGGCAGATGAGTTGAAGCGGTTTTGACCACTAGCTACTGTTCAAATATCGACTCTTCTCCTGAGAAGAATAAAAAGTTCTCCTTCTTTCCCTCCCAACTGAAGAGTGTTTCATTTATATACAAGAGCACATTATTAATTAGACCCTGTGGAAGTTATGATAACTAAAATGCGAGAAATACTTTCACACAGTGGCGTTGCCAGACATTTCTTGAAAGGCGCTATGTTGGGATTGACGTAAAATATGGTTCCATACATTCATTGATGAAGGATTTTCATCCGATGAGAGGATGCTGCATTTTTAACCACCACACGAAATTGAGTTACCATTTGTTCCAATTTCATTTCTGAAAAACAATTCAATCACAGGAACTATTATACTCCAGGAATTATTGTACTTCAAGACATTTTCTACAAAATGTTCGTCGGATGACTGGATATTTAATACAAAATGTTCGTTAGGAAGCTCAGTTTAAATTTTTTGCCTTTTGCTAAATTTTATTTTGCAATGCGTTCAAGTTGAATTGCAATTAAAATGTTTTTCCCTTTTAACGCTTTTACTTGTATTCATTATTTAACTGATGTATGAAATTCTTAAAGTGAAAATATCTGCTCCTACTGGTCGAGTTTAGAAAAAGTTCAGAAACCATTCGTAATAAAATGTTTTAAAATAAAATATATTCGTCAGATGACAGGATATTTTATAAGAAATGTTCTTTAGGAAGTGGGCTTAAATGTTTGCATTTTGTTGAAATTTTCGTTTCTCTATGTTTCTATATGATAAATTAGGATACTACTGTTGTTATTATTGTTTCAGCTGTTTTCTGCAAAACTGACGACGGACAATAGTTAAAAAAATTTCCGCCTCTTAGGCCTAGTTGAATCTTCGTGAGACTATGGTACAGAAAAAAAAATGCGACCTGTGGAGAGCGTTGTGAACTTTTCCAAAGTTGATCGGCTGTACGCAGAGCAGCTTTGGATGCCGTTCCCGGAAAACAAGCAGGGCGAATGAAGCTGACTGCGTCTTTAACTGTCCATGTAGTTGACCAATCAGCTACATAATGTCTGAAGATTATGCTGGAACATTGCATGTTTGCTTTCGTATGGCCAATGAAGGTATTCGGTGGATGTGCAATGGTACATAATAATAGCAATTGACAAGTGTTATTGAAATATCACGGCAAAAGTTTTACAGTGTTTAAATTGAATTGCATTTAAAAGGTTTTGAGTTTGTAACGCTTTTATTTATAATCATTATTTAACTGTTATATGAAATTCTTAATGTAAAAATATCTCCTCCTACTGGTCGAGTTTAGAATAAGTTCGGAAGCCATTCCTAATAAAATGTTTTCGAATAAAATGTGTTCGAATAAAATGTGTTCGTCAGATGACTGGATATTATATAAGAAATGTTCGTTAGGAAGTGGGCTTAAATGTTTGCATTTTGTTGAAATTTTCGTTTCTCTATGTTTCTATATGATAAATTAGGATACTACTGTTGTTATTATTGTTTCAGCTGTTTTCTGCAAAACTGACGACGGACAATAGTTAAAAAAAATTTCCGCCTCTTAGGCCTAGTTGAATCTTCGTGAGACTATGGTACAGAAAAAAATGCGACCTGTGGAGAGCGTTTTGAACTTTTCCAAAGTTGATCGGCTGTACGCAGAGCAGCTTTGGATGCCGTTCCCGGAAAACAAGCAGGGCGAATGAAGCTGACTGCGTCTTTAACTGTCCATGTAGTTGACCAATCAGCTACATAATGTCTGAAGATTATGCTGGAACATTGCATGTTTGCTTTCGTATGGCCAATGAAGGTATTCGGTGGATGTGCAATGGTACATAATAATAGCAATTGACAAGTGTTATTGAAATATCACGGCAAAAGTTTTACAGTGTTTAAATTGAATTGCATTTAAAAGGTTTTGAGTTTGTAACGCTTTTATTTATAATCATTATTTAACTGTTATATGAAATTCTTAATGTAAAAATATCTCCTCCTACTGGTCGAGTTTAGAATAAGTTCGGAAGCCATTCCTAATAAAATGTTTTCAAATAAAATGTGTTCGAATAAAATGTGTTCGTCAGATGACTGGATATTTTATAAGAAATGTTCGTTAGGAAGTGGGCTTAAATGTTTGCATTTTGTTGAAATTTTCGTTTCTGTATGTTTCTATATGATAAATTAGGATACTACTGTTGTTATTATTGTTTCAGCTGTTTTCTGCAAAACTGACGACGGACAATAGTTAAAAAAAATTTCCGCCTCTTAGGCCTAGTTGAATCTTCGTGAGACTATGGTACAGAAAAAATGCGACCTGTGGAGAGCGTTGTGAACTTTTCCAAAGTTGATCGGCTGTACGCAGAGCAGCTTTGGATGCCGTTCCCGGAAAACAAGCAGGGCGAATGAAGCTGACTGCGTCTTTAACTGTCCATGTAGTTGACCAATCAACTACATAATGTCTGAAAGATTATGCTGGAACATTGCATGTTTGCTTTCGAATGTACAATGAAGGTATTCGGTGGATGTGCAATGGTACATAATAATAGCAATGGACAAGTGTAATTGAAATAACACGGCAAAATACAGTGTTTAAATTGAATTGCAATTAAAACGTTTTAAGTTTGTAACGCTTTTATTTATAATCATTAATTAACTGTTATATGAAATTCTTAATGTAAAAATATCTCCTCCTACTGGTCGAGTTTAGAATAAGTTCGGAAGCCATTCCTAATAAAATGTTTTCGAATAATATGTGTTCGAATAAAATGTGTTCGTCAGATGACTGGATATTTTATAAGAAATGTTCGTTAGGAAGTGGACTTAAATGTTTGCATTTTTTTGAAATTTTCGTTTCTCTATGTTTCTATATGATAAATTAGGATACTACTGTTGTTATTATTGTTTCAGCTGTTTTCTGCAAAACTGACGACGGACAATAGTTAAAAAAAATTTCCGCCTCTTAGGCCTAGTTGAATCTTCGTGAGACTATGGTACAGAAAAAATGCGACCTGTGGAGAGCGTTGTGAACTTTTCCAAAGTTGATCGGCTGTACGCAGAGCAGCTTTGGATGCCGTTCCCGGAAAACAAGCAGGGCGAATGAAGCTGACTGCGTCTTTAACTGTCCATGTAGTTGACCAATCAGCTACATAATGTCTGAAGATTATGCTGGAACATTGCATGTTTGCTTTCGTATGGCCAATGAAGGTATTCGGTGGATGTGCAATGGTACATAATAATAGCAATTGACAAGTGTTATTGAAATATCACGGCAAAAGTTTTACAGTGTTTAAATTGAATTGCATTTAAAAGGTTTTGAGTTTGTAACGCTTTTATTTATAATCATTATTTAACTGTTATATGAAATTCTTAATGTAAAAAATATCTCCTCCTACTGGTCGAGTTTAGAATAAGTTCGGAAGCCATTCCTAATAAAATGTTTTCGAATAAAATGTGTTCGAATAAAATGTGTTCGTCAGATGACTGGATATTTTATAAGAAATGTTCGTTAGGAAGTGGGCTTAAATGTTTGCATTTTGTTGAAATTTTCGTTTCTCTATGTTTCTATATGATAAATTAGGATACTACTGTTGTTATTATTGTTTCAGCTGTTTTCTGCAAAACTGACGACGGACAATAGTTAAAAAAATTTCCGCCTCTTAGGCCTAGTTGAATCTTCGTGAGACTATGGTACAGAAAAAAATGCGACCTGTGGAGAGCGTTGTGAACTTTTCCAAAGTTGATCGGCTGTACGCAGAGCAGCTTTGGATGCCGTTCCCGGAAAACAAGCAGGGCGAATGAAGCTGACTGCGTCTTTAACTGTCCATGTAGTTGACCAATCAGCTACATAATGTCTGAAGATTATGCTGGAACATTGCATGTTTGCTTTCGTATGGCCAATGAAGGTATTCGGTGGATGTGCAATGGTACATAATAATAGCAATTGACAAGTGTTATTGAAATATCACGGCAAAAGTTTTACAGTGTTTAAATTGAATTGCATTTAAAAGGTTTTGAGTTTGTAACGCTTTTTATTTATAATCATTATTTAACTGTTATATGAAATTCTTAATGTAAAAATATCTCCTCCTACTGGTCGAGTTTAGAATAAGTTCGGAAGCCATTCCTAATAAAATGTTTTCAAATAAAATGTGTTCGAATAAAATGTGTTCGTCAGATGACTGGATATTTTATAAGAAATGTTCGTTAGGAAGTGGGCTTAAATGTTTTGCATTTTGTTGAAATTTTCGTTTCTGTATGTTTCTATATGATAAATTAGGATACTACTGTTGTTATTATTGTTTCAGCTGTTTTCTGCAAAACTGACGACGGACAATAGTTAAAAAAATTTCCGCCTCTTAGGCCTAGTTGAATCTTCGTGAGACTATGGTACAGAAAAAATGCGACCTGTGGAGAGCGTTGTGAACTTTTCCAAAGTTGATCGGCTGTACGCAGAGCAGCTTTGGATGCCGTTCCCGGAAAACAAGCAGGGCGAATGAAGCTGACTGCGTCTTTAACTGTCCATGTAGTTGACCAATCAACTACATAATGTCTGAAGATTATGCTGGAACATTGCATGTTTGCTTTCGAATGTACAATGAAGGTATTCGGTGGATGTGCAATGGTACATAATAATAGCAATGGACAAGTGTAATTGAAATAACACGGCAAAATACAGTGTTTAAATTGAATTGCAATTAAAACGTTTTAAGTTTGTAACGCTTTTATTTATAATCATTAATTAACTGTTATATGAAATTCTTAATGTAAAAATATCTCCTCCTACTGGTCGAGTTTAGAATAAGTTCGGAAGCCATTCCTAATAAAATGTTTTCGAATAATATGTGTTCGAATAAAATGTGTTCGTCAGATGACTGGATATTTTATAAGAAATGTTCGTTAGGAAGTGGACTTAAATGTTTGCATTTTTTTGAAATTTTCGTTTCTCTATGTTTCTATATGATAAATTAGGATACTACTGTTGTTATTATTGTTTCAGCTGTTTTCTGCAAAACTGACGACGGACAATAGTTAAAAAAAATTTCCGCCTCTTAGGCCTAGTTGAATCTTCGTGAGACTATGGTACAGAAAAAAATGCGACCTGTGGAGAGCGTTGTGAACTTTTCCAAAGTTGATCGGCTGTACGCAGAGCAGCTTTGGATGCCGTTCCCGGAAAACAAGCAGGGCGAATGAAGCTGACTGCGTCTTTAACTGTCCATGTAGTTGACCAATCAGCTACATAATGTCTGAAGATTATGCTGGAACATTGCATGTTTGCTTTCGTATGGCCAATGAAGGTATTCGGTGGATGTGCAATGGTACATAATAATAGCAATTGACAAGTGTTATTGAAATATCACGGCAAAAGTTTTACAGTGTTTAAATTGAATTGCATTTAAAAGGTTTTGAGTTTGTAACGCTTTTATTTATAATCATTATTTAACTGTTATATGAAATTCTTAATGTAAAAATATCTCCTCCTACTGGTCGAGTTTAGAATAAGTTCGGAAGCCATTCCTAATAAAATGTTTTCGAATAAAATGTGTTCGAATAAAATGTGTTCGTCAGATGACTGGATATTTTATAAGAAATGTTCGTTAGGAAGTGGGCTTAAATGTTTGCATTTTGTTGAAATTTTCGTTTCTCTATGTTTCTATATGATAAATTAGGATACTACTGTTGTTATTATTGTTTCAGCTGTTTTCTGCAAAACTGACGACGGACAATAGTTAAAAAAAATTTCCGCCTCTTAGGCCTAGTTGAATCTTCGTGAGACTATGGTACAGAAAAAAATGCGACCTGTGGAGAGCGTTGTGAACTTTTCCAAAGTTGATCGGCTGTACGCAGAGCAGCTTTGGATGCCGTTCCCGGAAAACAAGCAGGGCGAATGAAGCTGACTGCGTCTTTAACTGTCCATGTAGTTGACCAATCAGCTACATAATGTCTGAAGATTATGCTGGAACATTGCACGTTTGCTTTCGTATGGCCAATGAAGGTATTCGGTGGATGTGCAATGGTACATAATAATAGCAATTGACAAGTGTTATTGAAATATCACGGCAAAAGTTTTACAGTGTTTAAATTGAATTGCATTTAAAAGGTTTTGAGTTTGTAACGCTTTTATTTATAATCATTATTTAACTGTTATATGAAATTCTTAATGTAAAAATATCTCCTCCTACTGGTCGAGTTTAGAATAAGTTCGGAAGCCATTCCTAATAAAATGTTTTCAAATAAAATGTGTTCGAATAAAATGTGTTCGTCAGATGACTGGATATTTTATAAGAAATGTTCGTTAGGAAGCTCAGTTTAAATTTTTTGCCTTTTGCTAAATTTTATTTTGCAATGCGTTCAAGTTGAATTGCAATTAAAATGTTTTTCCCTTTTAACGCTTTTACTTGTATTCATTATTTAACTGATATATGAAATTCCTAAAGTGAAAATATCTCCTCCTACTGGTCGAGTTTAGAAAAAGTTCAGAAACCATTCGTAATAAAATGTTTTAAAATAAAATATATTCGTCAGATGACAGGATATTTTATAAGAAATGTTCTTTAGGAAGTGGGCTTAAATGTTTGCATTTTGTTGAAATTTTCGTTTCTCTATGTTTCTATATGATAAATTAGGATACTCTTGTTGTTATTATTGTTTCAGCTGTTTTCTGCAAAACTGACGACGGACAATAGTTAAAAAAATTTCCGCCTCTTAGGCCTAGTTGAATCTTCGTGAGACTATGGTACAGAAAAAAATGCGACCTATGGAGAGCGTTGTGAACTTTTCCAAAGTTGATCGGCTGTACGCAGAGCAGCTTTGGATGCCGTTCCCGGAAAACAAGCAGGGCGAATGAAGCTGACTGAGTCTTTAACTGTCCATGTAGTTGACCAATCAACTACATAATGTCTGAAGATTATGCTGGAACATTGCATGTTTGCTTTCGAATGGCCAATGAAGGTATACGGTGGATGTGCAATGGTACATAATAATAGCAATGGACAAGTGTAATTGAAATAACACGGCAAAAGTTTTACAGTGTTTAAATTGAATTGTAATTAAAACGTTTTAAGTTTGTAACGCTTTTATTTATAATCATTATTTAACTGTTATATGAAATTCTTAATGTAAAAATATCTTCTCCTACTGGTCGAGTTTAGAATAAGTTCGGAAGCCATTACTAGTAAAATGTTTTCGAATAAAATGTGTTCGTCAGATGACTGGGTATTTTATAAGAAATGTTCGTTAGGAAGTGGGCTTAAATGTTTGCATTTTGTTGAAATTTTCGTTTCTCTATGTTTCTATATGATAAATTAGGATACTACTGTTGTTATTATTGTTTCAGCTGTTTTCTGCAAAACTGACGACGGACAATAGTTAAAAAAAATTTCCGCCTCTTAGGCCTAGTTGAATCTTCGTGAGACTATGGTACAGAAAAAAAATGCGACCTATGGAGAGCGTTGTGAACTTTTCCAAAGTTGATCGGCTGTACGCAGAGCAGCTTTGGATGCCGTTCCCGGAAAACAAGCAGGGCGAATGAAGCTGACTGCGTCTTTAACTGTCCATGTAGTTGACCAATCAACTACATAATGTCTGAAGATTATGCTGGAACATTGCATGTTTGCTTTCGAATGTACAATGAAGGTATTCGGTGGATGTTCAATGGTACATAATAATAGCAATGGACAAGTGTAATTGAAATAACACGGCAAAAGTTTTACAGTGTTTAAATTGAATTGTAAGTAAAACGTTTTAAGTTTGTAACGCTTTTTATTTATAATCATTATTTAACTGTTATATGAAATTCTTAATGTAAAAATACCTTCTCCTACTGGTCGAGTTTAGAATAAGTTCGGAAGCCATTACTAGTAAAATGTTTTCGAATAAAATGTGTTCGTCAGATGACTGGATATTTTATAAGAAATGTTCGTTAGGAAGTGGGCTTAAATGTTTGCATTTTGTTGAAATTTTCGTTTCTCTATGTTTCTATATGATAAATTAGGATACTACTGTTGTTATTATTGTTTCAGCTGTTTTCTGCAAAACTGACGACGGACAATAGTTAAAAAAATTTCCGCCTCTTAGGCCTAGTTGAATCTTCGTGAGACTATGGTACAGAAAAAAATGCGACCTGTGGAGAGCGTTGTGAACTTTTCCAAAGTTGATCGGCTGTACGCAGAGCAGCTTTGGATGCCGTTCCCGGAAAACAAGCAGGGCGAATGAAGCTGACTGCGTCTTTAACTGTCCATGTAGTTGACCAATCAACTACATAATATCTGAAGATTATGCTAGAATATTGCATGTTTGCTTTCGAATGTACAATGAAGGTATTCGGTGGATGTGCAATGGTACATAATAATAGCAATGGACAAGTGTAATTGAAATAACACGGCAAAAGTTTTACAGTGTTTAAATTGAATTGCAATTAAAACGTTTTAAGTTTGGAACGCTTTTATTTATAATCATTATTTAACTGTTATATGGAATTCTTAATGTAAAAATATCTCCTCCTACTGGTCGAGTTTAGAATAAGTTCGGAAGCCATTCTTTAACTGCACTGAAGCAACGGACCGCTTCTTAAACAGAAACCATGAGACTAAAATTAGAGACATCCGACTGCCTAACGATTTATACGATGACGGTGCTCTTAAAAAATGTTTCGTATATTTTAGCGAAATTTAAAAAGTGATGACACACAGGACTATACTTTCAGAGTAACGTTTTTTTTTAATTTTACAAGTACAATAGTTACAGTATAAATACGTACACCGAAGTGTCAGAAAAACTGGTACACCAGACTAATACTTGGTAGGACACCCACGGGAGCGCAGGACTGCAGAAATACGACGGGGCATGGACTCCACTAGCTTCTGGATATATGCTGTAGGCAATGCTCACCGCACGTACTGCCGAGCGTTACGAAAATCAGGTGTATTCCGAGGTCTCCGATTCCTGCGTTCGACAGCGTGGTGCATGATATCCCAAATATTTTCTATCACGTTTAGATCTGGGGACTTTAGTAGGAATGGCAACACCCCAAACTCAGATGAATGCTCCTATAACCATAATGTGGTGTCCTGACCTTTGTGTGGAGGTTCATTGTCCTGTTTGAACATGCCCAACCCATCAGCAGGAATGCAGGACATGAACGGGTGTACCAGGTCAGAAAGGATGCGCATATAGCGTTGGCCGGACACAGACGTTTGTTGACGTTCCAGGAGTCCCAGTCAATTCCAGATAAACACAACCCATACCATTACGAACCCCCCACCAGCCGGTACCGTTATCTGTTGACAGGCGGATACACGGCTTCATAGGGTTTGTGCCACACACGAATACTTCTTCCATCTGCACGATACAGTTAGGAACGCGACTCGTCATACCAGGCTACTTGTTTCCAGTCATCAAGTGTCCAGTGGCGGTGTTGCTGTGCCCAAGCGAGGCGCATAATTCTGTATCGTGCACCCAGTAAGGGGACTCGAGTTGGGCGTTGGCTCCCAAATCCCATATCGTGCAGGTTACGTTGCACAGTCCAGACGCTGATGCTTGTTGAGGCACCAGCATTGAATTCCGACGATACCGGCGGGAATGTTGCACGCCTATCGCGGGAAACGGTTCTTGACAGCCGACGATGGTCACTTTCACCCAATGTCTTTCTTTGGCCACACTGGTATCGCAGGTTGGAAGTTTTGCCGGAATTCTTGTAGTCACGGTACACCCTTCCAATGGTCGTCCATAAAAATGCGAACTTCGTTTCTACCTTCGAAATACTATGGCCCATCTCACGAACGGTAACTATGATACCGCGATGAAAATCGCTTAAATCGTTATTACTTGTCATTCTCATGCCAAAAACAGTTCTGACAGCTGGCAAGGATGTGTATCGCTTTATATACGCACTAGAGGATGGTGCCGAGTACGCGCACAGGTGACGTTGCTCTGTATTTTGCATAAGCTCGTCTGTGCAAGTTATTCCGGCACTTCAGTGTATATGTATATAAAGAATCAGCAATTATGCAATCTATGAGACTTTCCCCATAATAGACGCAAAACTGGGTTCGAAACTTATCGCACTATTTTGCTAATGCCGCAATAGAATGTGTGTTAATCACCATCTCATGAAGACGAAACCCGTGTACGATTTCGAGTAATAATTTTCTAGACAAACTACACTTTATTTGTCTTTCAGAAAGTAGAGATATTTCCCAACAGTCTGTAACTTAAGACCACTGTTTAATTAGGCATCTAGGTTTAGAGCTAACGATCTTCACATCGCTATAAATATTTCACTTTGACTATTTCTCTTCGATTGTGATACTAGCTAAATGTAAATGTTATCCGTATTTCTGATAGGTTTTACATTTATGAGGGGTGGGAAGCAACAGAAAATATTATTGCTATACGTGACGGATGTTTCATTGCAAGAAATACCGATAATTAATAATTTAAGTTTACCTCTATGTTACTGGTTACAAATTTCATATAAAACATGCTTTAGTAGCTTTCCAGAAGAAACATTATTTAGCAACATTCTGCATTTTTCGGAAGCACCTGGAAATGGGAATTATCTTCCCCAACATAAATGAAAGTATTTCTCAGAGTTTTCGGAGTGGGGTCTCATGTGGGCTCACATTGCTAATGATTTCAAAACAGTACTAACACAATCTTTCAGCTTTCATTTTATAATTCTGCAAAACAAACAGTGAGTACTTTTAAGTTAATGTAGGGTTCTGTTGTTCAAAACTCTTCAGATGAACTATCAATTAGATATACTGTTAGGGGGAATGCTAGAATTCAGGTATACCCTTGTATAAGAGAGTAAACTATACGATTTTAAATAACAGTCCAAAAGAAAATTTTTACATAGTCTTATTTTCATACCTTTATCGAGTACGTTTAGAAATTCTGGTACGTAATATTATGTATCGAACACAACCGATGGTAATAATCACTGCATATTTCTTAAATATTAGTTCGAAGGATTCTCAATTTTATTATTGTTCAACGGTTGGTTCGTAACACAGGTTATTTAAAGTGGGAATTCATTCCCTTTGGGATACTATCTGTGTGTCCAAATAACACTTTAAAGAATTTAAGATAACTCACATACATATGAATAATTTGTTTGGAAGATATTACTAGAAACTTTCATTGAAATATGAAGAAATAAAAATAACTTTTCATTCTATGGTTACATATATGACTACTTTACTTTGCTACTTTTCAATTCTTTTTACCGATCAAAGTTATATCAATAAAAAAAATCCTTTTCAATCAACTTTTTCTTTATCACCTTTAAATTTATACAACCATCGTTTGCTTTAACCCTCTAGGCGGCGAGGACGCATACATACGTTCACAAAAACTTGCTTAAAAGCGGCGAGCACGCAATATTACGTCCATCAAAAACCAGCTCAAAAGTGGCGAGAACGCATATATACGCATCTTCACCCCCCTCCATTAGGAACTAAACCACGCCGGCCCGTTAGGATGAATTGGGGATAGATTAGCCGCTGGAAGGAAGGTCTTGCGGGAGATGAAAGGGAACGAAGTTTTCCTATAAAGGCCCATTGTTAGAAGGAGGAAGATGCCCACAGTCAAACAGTAGTGATTTGAAGATCTACGCAATTCATCCTTGTACGTTAGCTTTATTTATTCCGTGCATTTCTTATTTCAGACATGAGCAAAAAATCTCTCAAAACTGAGTGTGTGGGTTTTTTTTTAATGTCTGAGTATGTAAGTTCTTTTAAATTAAGTGATTAGAGCAAAATGTTCTGAAATTTTGTGCTTTCAATACATTTCGGAAGTAGAACGAATAATATCAGGTGTTAAGATCGCAATTAGAAAAAGAAAATTAATATTTCTGATTTCCGAAAGCTATGGTTTTGCTCACTCACCTGGATAACAAGCGCGAACGAAAAGTTTCAAAATTAACAAAAAAAGGAATAAAAAAATTCAGTGAATCACCCATTAATTCTTTTTTTCGTTCGCAGTCCAAGGAAAAAAAAAACTATTTTAGTAAATTAGTGAAAATACAGTTCTCTTGGTTGTCGCTCTTAAAATAACTCATAAAGCAAAACAGAAAGAGATGCGTTACATTATTCATACACTTGACTGGGAAGAATATACACTGGCGGAAAGTAAAAAAAGAACACCAAGAAGAAGACGTCTGATACCAACGAAATTTATACAGCATAATAACGGAATATAGAGGATAACGTGATCAAAACATTATGGCAAAATACAGCTGTATTTGCTGGTAAACTGAAAAATAACATTTCCATGTAACATGGTTTGTACGAAGCTGAACCGCCATGAACTGCATCACACTGTGCGATTCTGGCATGGAGTCTGTCGTACAGATGTTGGTTGTCAGTTTGGGGCATTGAGTTCCAAGATTCCTCAACCTGGACGCGTAAATCGGGGATGGTCGTGGCTGGCCGTGGAGACCGGATAAGTCGTTGTTCCATAACATCCCACACGTGCTCAATGGGGGACAAATCCGGTGAACGTGCAGGCCACGGAATTTGTGTCGCACCCTGAAGAGCATGTTACGTTGCATGTGCCGTGTGTGGGCGTGCGTTATCTCGCTGGAAAACACCACGATGGACTGACCTTACAAATGACACAACAACGGGCTGAATGATGTTGTTGGTGTAAGAGGTGCTGTTTAACGTACCCGGTACAAACACGTGTTGTGTACGTGAGTGATAGCTGATTGCTCCCCACACCAGAAGACCAGGTGTAGGACCTGTGTATCGCTGGCGGATGTAAGAAGGGTGGAGACGCTCCCCTGTGCGTCTGCAAACACGCACACGGCCATCGGAGGCTCCCAAGCAGAATCTGTTTTCATCGCTGAACACGACAGACCGCCATTGCGTTCTCCAGTGGAGACGTTGGTGGCAGCACTGCAGCCGTTCCTGACGGTGGGCTGGAGTCAGAGGCACACATGCCAGAGGCGCACGTTCACGTAGTCCTGCATCCAGTAGACGGTTGCCAATTGTTCGCACAGTCACCTCAGGTGCAACGGCAGCTCGGATTTGCGTCACAGTGGATGTTCTGCTTGACAACGCCGCTCTTCTTATGCGTCGATCGGTCCGCTCATCAGTCCGTCTGTGACTCCCGGTTCCACGTCTTCTCGTGTGGGAATGTTCCTCGGACAATCTACGCCACCATCGTACCACCAATAATACTTCCCATCCAATTCGCTCCGCAATACGACGATACGACCACCCCGCCTCGTGGAGTACGACTAGACAACCTCGCTGGAAGTCCGAAAACTGCTGAAATCGTACACATCTTCCATGTCCAGGCATTGCAGCTTCTTTAGGGTCTTCGCACGTGTCCGTACGCCGGCGACTGATTACATTCACTTCGCCGTACTCCTTAAATACCACCGACGATAATTTGCATATTATGCCGTGCTGTGGCGTAAGCGCTCACCGGTTGGTCCCGAAATTAACATCACACCTACGTAAACTTGACTCCATTAGCAAATGTAAATTTCATGATCGTCCGCCAATCCCTTCTTGGTGTTCTTTTTTCACTTTTCGCCAGGGTATATATATACTCCTATAAGTATATATCTCATCATCAACCATTATCATTATCAACCTACTGCTAGATGAACTGACCCAGAAGAAGATCACATGGGAGATGGGTTGGTGAAATTCGAAAGCTTGCTCCCAAGTCGCAAGGTTCCAAGTCTCTTCCATAACTGTCTGTCTTCAGCACGTTTCTTCCATGCCACTCCGCCAAGCTTTCCGATTTCTTCCATCCATCTCCCATGTTATCTTATGACTCATTTTCTGTCTTCTGTCCCTTGGTATCCAGTCTAATATTTAAGTTGCCCATGTGTAGTCCATTCTTAGAGTAGTATGTCCAGCCAGTTGCCATTTCAGGAATTTTTGTTTTGATCATCATGTTTTTCACTCTCTCTATATATATACACTCAATGGACAAACATTAGATATACCCACCTAATAGCGTGTTGGCCCTCCTCTACTGCGAAGAACAGATTGTACACGTAGAGGCTTCGACTCCACCGGATGCCGGAGGGTTTTCCGAGGTAATGCCAGCCATGCCTGTTGCAGCGTTGTCTTCAACTCTGGCGAAGACGATTCAAGATCCATGGATCTGAAGTTACCCTTCATAGCATATAGAAGACGCTTCATCCTAGCACCTTGGGGCCGCTGGAGGGCTTCAAACCCAGATGAGTGTTCAAGGGGGCATGCCTGTGTGATTGTTGTCCAATGGGGCGGCTCATTGTTCTTCTGCAACAGACCATCGGCCGCAGGATGCGGGAAGGTCATGAAAGCGAGTAGGTTATCACCCAGCAAAGGTTGGCAGCGTGCAGAGGTTACTGACCTCTCCATACACACGAAGGGACCTGATGTGCCCCATAAGAATGCTCCCAGAACAACGCAGGTCCACCACCTACTTGAACAGGGCCGACCTGTCACGGCGAGGCTATGACCTCATGCTTTCTATGCCACATCCGCAAACCACGTCAGCTTGGTACAGCTGAAAAAGGGATTCATCTGACAACACGACGTGGCGCCACTCTGAAAGGTTCCTGTTTTGAAGCTCTTGGCACTTGGCGAGGTTTAATTTCTGATGACGAGCAGTGAACAGTGGCACTCGAATAGGGCGTCGGCTCACGTAGCCAAGAGTATGCGGCATACTATGTATCGTTCACTCACTGACACTGCTTGGGCCTCCGTCATTTAAGCAGCATGTGATTTTCACCGCCGTCGGCGAGCGTTTGGTCTGTACGAGCCTGGATAGTGTACGTCGTCCCAGGTCATCAATGGCGCGTGGTCGGGCATTGCTTGCTCTCCATGCGCTGGTACGTTCGTCGATCGTATACTTGCGTTACACCCTTGATACTGTTGGCCTCGGTAACTCCAGCGTTCCTACCACTTCGGCGATAGAATGACTCATCCGTCTTTCTTTTTTTTTTTTTTTATTGGAGGTTTAACGACCCCCATGAGCAACTCAATGGGCTATAAGCAGTCGCCCGTCCCTAATTTAGGGTCACTGGTTCCAGGGTAGGGAGAGAGCCAGTGCCATAAGACAAACACAACATCCATGCCTCACCGGGACTCGAACCCGGACCCCTTACGGACGAATGATCAGAGGCCAGCGCCTTAGACCACTGAGCCACCGGGGCGGCCATCCGTCTTTCGCCGACAATGCGTCAACGTTCAAAGTCGCTCAGGTCACCACATTAACCCATGTGCTTCGATTGTGACGCACTATGGGAAGCCCTGATGCGTGCGTATTTAACACATGCGTTTGGTTTTGGTCTGTTCCACTCTGGTTGGAGGATGCCCACGTGAACTGCCCATCACCCCTACCTCTATCCATTTCGTCTACTGTGTGTATATCACCCTTCTGACTTTTGGCATGATATCCCAGTAATTATTTTAAGACCTCTAAAAATCCTTTTATTTTTCTCTTGGTAGCATAAACCATGAAGGAGAATTCATGTACTTCTGAATTTTTGTGGTGCGCAGCTTTTCTGCTAGGTGGCGTAATATTTATTATACTATAGGTACATTTAAAATATCCAGAAAGAAGAAAATCCTTTCGCATTAGATAGCTGAATCAGTGAGCAAAACGGTTGGAAGTAAAGTCCACTGATAAACCGCTACATTAACTTACCACTAGGAAAACAACTAAATATACACCAGGCAAATGTCTTAAAACTTTTCATGTAAAACAGTGTACACAGATTGCATTTAGTTGAGGGACTTTGTCAAAGCGTGAGAGTTTTCCTGATTACATAACGCATAATTACAAAAACTAGAACAAAAAGGGATAAAACTCCATGGGTACGAGTTTGCCGAGTACCAATGGATGCCATTCCTTTGTGCCGCCCCGTTGGCGCAGGCTTATAACCAATCGTACAAGTGGGTCCGCATTCGAATCCCAGTGAGTCATGGATATTGTTTTTGTCTTACGCATAAGCGCCGACCATGGAGGTGCAAAGCGAATCTTGCCCCCTGAATAATTTTACTGCAGGGGAAGTGCCCACCCAGTATTTTTTATTCTGTTCAACTAAATAATCCCTTGGGTATCATAAAGTACACCAAGCTCCACCTTATGAGGCCAAAGCTATTTATTTCCAAAAAAAAAAAATAATAATAAATAGCTAAATGAGTAAAAACGTTTTTTACATATTCAGTATTACTCATTTGATAGGAAACTTGATAGACATCCCCGTATTGTGTTTTACATGTTCTCATGATGTGTGGAAACGTTTAAAGCAATTATCATAAATAAAATCTCTGACGCTTTTATTTATCTATTTATTATTTGTGCTTCTCGTTCTTTGTTCCAGTGACCTCGGTAATTTCTTGCATTTTCAATAATTGTTTGGAACTAAAGTATCTCTTTTTTTTTTTTTTTTTTTTTTTGATTGGAGGTTTAACGACCACCCTGATCAATTCAATGGGCTATAAGCAGTCGCCCGTCCCTAATTTAGGGTCACTGGTTCCAGGGAAGGGAGAGATCCAGTGCCGTAAGACAAACACAACATCCATGCCTCACCGGGATTTGAACCCGGACCACTTACGGACGAATGATCAGAGGCCATCGCTTAAACAACTGCGCCACCGGGATGGCTAAAGTATCTCTTTATATATCAATAAAATCTAAGGCTGAATTTTATTTTTAAAGAAAATGTTTCTGTTTCCTTGTGCATTTGCTGATGGACAATTACAATTGCGTTTTGAAATAAACAACGTTGTCATAGTTTATCTTTTTGCCCTTTTTTTGTTCTCCTGAGATTTGAAGAAGAGTGTCCCTCCCGCATTTGGTCTCTTCATGTCTGCCCCTCTCCCTTCCCCAACAATTTGGTGAAGTCGACGCCCCTGGTTTTACCGAACTGGCTTTCCCCCTTCCATGGAACCAGCGGCCTTAAATTAGGGACGGACGATTGCTTATAGTCCACTGAGTTTCTCACGGTGGTCGTTAAACTCTCAACAACAAAAAATAAATAAATGCCTCATATGAGAAACTGCATGAGTTTACATGTATGGATTTTTTTCCGTATAAGAATTTTCCGCCAAACGTCCAAAACCACATTGTGAGAACTTACAGTACCAAAGTGCCCCTCGCCCCCAATCACTTTAATACTGATATTTTTCATTTTTGCGCTGATAAGGTTTTAGTTTCATTTTTTATTGTTTTTTTAGCACAAGCAGTTAAATATTCTTTTCTACAGATTTAATTATTTAGACGTAAAGGAAAAAGGAAACAGACATGTGCAAGTTTTTTTTCAAAAGTAAAGAAAAGTGTTCAATTTACACGAAAAGAATTCCAAGTAGTGAACTACTCGGCATTCTTCTCTTCGTAATAAGAAGAATACAAACTGTTAGCTCAACATCCATTCACATGTCTTTGATTTAGTATCACAGCAAAAATGTTTAAACACATTCTTGTTATATTAGACATGTGCGATCTTCGTGAACAACAAGAATTATGCTTTGTATTCCTTAGTGCCTAAGAGACCGAGATTAGCGCTTAGAAGACGGAGTGATCGGAACCCTCAAATTGCTCAAAGGAAAAAGCTACATCCTTTCCCAGTCTGTGAAAAGCCGGACCATAAATGCCGTAAGGCAATGAGTAAAACCTACGCACAAGGGATGGTTCCACACACTTCCCCGAGAGGAGAGACCTTTTTCCGCTGAAACGAAAACAGTGATCGAATGATAAGGAATCCTAGAAGAAACGATTCCCACATCAGTTTATTTCAATTTGAATATCTTTTGGGGATATTCGTTCGAAAAATATAAGATATAATGATTTTTTACTGCAGTGAGGGCAGATTTTCAGGGTTTACGAAAGGCCGCTTAAAGAAGTTTTTGACCGCATCAAGAACCGTTGGAACCATGGGTATGTTAGGAACAGAACAATTGGTCACATAGGCATTAAGAACATGTACATACACTGAAGAGCAATTGAATTAGAGATAACTGTCTAGTAACGTGTAGCACCAACTTTAGCCAAGATGACGGCGGCGATTCGTCTCGGCATGGACTCGACAAGACAGCGGAAGCGTTGGGAAGCCATACGGATGCACGACCCCTGAATAAGCTCCCACAGTTTACGAATATTTGATAGAGGATGTCAGAGCCTCGAACATCTCTCTCGATGAAATCCCAGATGTGCTCGATGGGATTGAAGTCAGGTGACCTAGCTGGATAAGGAGCGAGGTCACGTCGGTGGAGTGTTCATTCAACCTTTCGGATACAATTCGGGAGCGATGGCATGTTGCACTTTCTTGTTGCAGGATGAGGTCCCCAGTGTGGTGTTGAAACCGTAAAAACGGGAGCAAATTGTAGTCCAGGAAATCCCGGTAACGTTGACCTGTGAGGGACGATGTCACGCGTACCACGGGTCCCATTTCAGTCCACGTAAACAGTCCCCAGAGTACCCTGCTGGAAAGATGGATCAATCGCTTCATGTGGTTTGCGCCGTACTCGTATCCTTCCTTCCGCATGTACCAACGTGAATCTCGACTCATCAGTCCAGGCAACATTTTTCAAAATGTCTAATGTCAAGTGGCGATGTTCCCGTGCCCATGCTAATCTTTGCACTCTGTGATATGCGGTCAGCAGCGGTATCCTCGTGGGACGATGGCTTCTATAAACGGTAGGGAGGAGATGGTTCTGGATGGTGTGACTGCTTATGCGTTTTTGTGCACCAGCGTTAAATTGACGAGTGATTTCTTGCACTGAGGCCCGTCTATCCGCTGTTACAATGCTAGCTAGCCGACGATGACCCCGCTCACCCACACGTTGTTGTCCACGGCAGTTGGCCCTTGCAGGGTTGGTTTTATCGGATTCGATGCACTCACCGTGCACCCGTGGCACAGTGGCTCGAGAAAATGCACGACTTCCGAGATGAAGTGACCCATGTGTCGGGCCCGACAATTTGACCATGATCAAATGCGCATATATCATTCGTCTTACCCATACTGCGTCCGACTCTTACTGATTCCCGTCGGATCACTCCTTATATTGTCGGATCACTGCATACATCATATCGTTTCCGTTTACAGGGCCGCCCACAGCGCCACGTTTGCATAACGGCAGCTGTCTCTAATTTAATTCCTCTTCAATGTAAAATGCCTAATTTTCTTTAGAGACTGGCTTAATCGTTTTGCACTTCAAAGAGATGAGACGGTAACTAAATGTTTAGTGGTGACGAGTTCTTGTCACAGTGTTAACCTTGTCGGCATTGAAAAAGTGAATATGAGAGTCGTTATTCGCCCACACTACTTTTTATTCGGCGATTGGTTCTTACACCATCTGTCAGTCCATCGCTGTTTTGACAACATTCGTACTACCATGCAGAGCTTCTGTACAAAATCTTTTGTGTTTTTACATTTCATTCTTTTTCTTCACTTCTAACGTTTTATTACTCCGTCTATCAGCCTTTCTCCCAACCATTTAGCCACCACACAGAACATCCAATTTTAAAACCCACACACACACACACACAAATATATATATATACATGCAGTCGAGTCACATTATTGTGATCATCTCCTACTTTTGACATCAACAGCGCGTAGCCAATGAATGAACGCACATGTCGTGAGCTGGCTTGCAGGGTATATAAGATGCGCTGTTGGCATACTGAAAACATATCACTCGTTGCTGTCATGGATAAAAGGAGCGATTTATCAGTTTTTCAAAAAGGGATGATTATCGGGTTTCTGAACAAGGGTGGCAGCATTTGTGAAACAGCGCAGATGGTGAACTGTTAGCGCGCTGCTGTGGTTAAGGCGTATCGTAGAAGTGTACAATTGCGAATAAGCGAATAGAAAACTGCGGAGCGCCACATGCCATTGACGTGAGAGGTGAACGTCAGGTTCGAAGGTGCTTGAAGGCCGATCGACACGTTGTAGTGGAGCAACTCACTGGCCGAATGAAACAGGGGCACCAGCAAGTGTGTCTAAAATAGAGTTCAGCGAACCCTACTGCGTTTGGGGCTACCATTCAGAAGGATGGTCACTGCATCTATGTTAACAAAGGTGCTTCGGCAGAAAAGACTTCCCAGCAAAAACACAAAGATAGGGAAACTGCTAGACACCAGCTCGCAGTTATGGGTATATACACCGTTGAGTCGCATTATTGTGACCACCTCCTACTTTTGACATCAACAGGGCTTAGCCAATGAATAAATGCACGTGTGGTTAGCTATCCTGCAGGATACATGAGATGTGCTGTAGGCATTCTGAAAACATACCATTCGTTGCTGTCATTGATAAGAGGAGTTTTTTTTATCAGTTTTTCAAAAAGGGATAGTTATCGGATTTCGGAACAACAGTGGCAGTATTTCTGAAACAGCGCAATTTGTAAACTTTTCGCGCGCTCCTGTGGTTAAATTGTATCGCGATTGGAGAAATAGCACCATTGCGAATACGCGACGTGAAAACTGCGGAGCACCACGTGTCACTGATGCGAGAGGTAAACGTCGGCTTCGAAGATGTTTGAAGGCCGATCGACTCGCTACAGTGGAGCAACTCACTGGCCGAATGAACCAGAGGGCTACCAGAAGTGTGTTTAAAAATACAGTTCATCAAACCCTGCTGGGTATGGGGCCCCGATGCAGATGGATGATCACTGCACCTTTGCTAACGAAGGTGCATCGGCAGAAAAGGCTTGCATTTGCACGGTAGTCTCGGAACTGGAACTACAAATTATGGCACCGAATGTACAGCTGCAAACAGTGTAAAATAAGCCTGCAGCTGACCGCGTTCATATCGCGCTTTGATGTTGAGTGAAAATGTCCCAGCGGAAGAGAACTGACTTTGAGAAATGAAAGATTGTTGGTTTTATATTAATGAGTTGTCCATAAGAGAAACCGAGATGCGTTTAACCATACCCAAGTCCCCTGTTTTATATGTACTGAATAAGTGGAAGACACATGGCGTGCTTAAAGCAGCAAAACGTACCGGCAGACCAAAGAAAATCATTGATAGAGGACGTCGAAGCCTCAGTATAGTCGTTACAGCTAATCGACGGAGTACTGCCCGGCAGACCAAAGAAAATCATTGATAGAGGACGTCGAAGCCACAGTATAGTCGTTACAGCTAATCGACGGAGTACTGCCCAAGACCTAGGTGTACAGGTGAGAAAAATGCTGGAACCTCGGTATGTACACGTACCATTCGCAGAGAACTTCATGCCGTGGGTTACCGTGTACGTGCGGCTCCTCATAAGCCTTTCATCTCCACTCGGAATGCTACTCGTCGTTTACCATGGTATAAAGGACATCTATCGTGGACCGTAGATCAATGGAAGCGAGTCCTATGGACTGATGAATCCGGATACACGATCCATCAGTCTGATGTCCCTGTGTGGGTACGGCGGTAAGCTGGGGAACGCTATTTACCACTGTCAACTGTTCCTACGGTCAAGTTTGGAGCTGGCAGTGTACTCGTGTGGGGGTGGCTTTCGTGGTATTGTTATCGTGGACAACCCTGATAACCAGCATGTCTACCTCGACAATCTGGACAATTATGCCCTACTAACTCTGCGGCACTATTGTGGAAACAAACCTTGTTGGTACCAGAAGTATAATGCACCGAGCCATAAAGCAAGAACTGTTACGGTGTGGTTTGATGTTAATTCCGTATCGTGTGTAGACTGGCCAGCACAAAGCCCTGATTCTAACCCCATAGAGCACCTATGGGATGAATCAAAGCGCCGCATACGAAGTTTGGAACCAAGGCCTACTACTGAGCAACAATTAGTGCAAGCATTATGTACTGAATGGAAGCGCATACCTATCGTTGTGTTCCAATGCCTTTTTGAAAACATGTCTCGAAGGGTCAGTGCATGCATTAGGGCCATAGATGGACAGATGAAAAGAGGGAGGCGCAATATTTGAGGTGTGCCCGGGACGCACGCGGAAATACCTGATTACGCCTTTGGCGATGCTAATAGAATGTTTGTCAAAAATATAGCCGAGATGGGAACGGCCTTGCTTTGTATTTTGCCTTTTGTAGATGCACTTCAGCTATTTCAGGTCAAGTGGCCTGTAGATAGGGGAAACTACAAGGAGTGCTGGAAAATGTAAAGTATTTCAGTAAAAGAAAATATTTCGCTTATGGTATATATGTCTTAAATTGCTTCACGATTTGTGTACCAGTTTCTCGGTTCACGTCAGGCTCTTCACCCCAGCAGTAAGCGCTTATTAGTTCTAACCCCCGCAACAGGGGTGTTAGAACTCTGTGTAGAAGAACTGGCCACAAGAAGTTTAAGGGACCGTATTAAAATTGTATTTTTGATCGCTTCGTGACCGCAACCAGCAGATGTTGGTTATCTGAGTCATATAATGTGCTAACTCGCGAAAGAGGTCGGGGAGGTTGGGGATACTAAAGGTGTAAAATATAAAGACTTTCTGGTCCGATAGGGAGATTTTCAGCACTTTCAAACTATAACTCGAGACACATTATTTGAGGGCACTTGCTTACTCAGCAAACCTGTATGGGAGGGTGGGAGGGATTTTCAAAAGTGTAAAATATAAAGGATTTTGGTCCAATCGGGAGATTTTCAGCATTTATAACGTGAAAGTCAACAAATTACCTGAGGCCATGTGCTGCCTCAGGAAATCTGTCGGGATGGGGAGGGGGGGGGGGTTAACACCAAAAGTATAAAACATAAAGTATTTCCTTTTGAAAATGCTGAAAAACTGCTGATCGGACACGAAATTATTTACATTTTAATATTTTGGCGTTATTCCCTCCATCCAACAGGTTTCCTGAGGCAGCATATGCCCTCAGATAATTTGTTGACTTTTATGTTGTAAATGCTAATAATCTCCCGATCGGGCCGGAGATTCTTTAAATTTTACACTTTTGGTATTACACCCTCCCCTCCTCCCGACAGGTTTCCTGAGTGGGAACATGCCCTCAGATAATTTGTGAAAGCTGAAAATCTCCCGTTCGGACCAGATATACTCTACATTTTACCCTTTTGGTATTACCCGCCCCACCTCCCAACAGGTTTGCTGAGTAGGCACATGCACTCAGATGTGTCGAGTTGTAGCTTGTAAATGCTTAAAATCTCCCGATCGGATCAGATATACTTTACATTTTACCCTTTTGGCATTACTCCCCCCCCCCTTTTCCAACAGGTTTGTTGAGTAGGCACATGCCCTCAGATAATTTTTGAGTTTTAGCTTGTGAACGCTGAAAATCTCCCGAACGGACCAGAAATTCTTCGTATTTCATATTTTAGGTTTTAAGCACCCCTCTCTTCCAAAAAGTTTCCTGGGTTTGCTTATACTCGCAGGTAATATGTTTAGCTGTAGTTTATAAACCTTGAAAAACATCGCAAATAAGAAAATATGAAATTACGGGAATTTTATATGTGACAGATAAACAATCTCGGGAGACGTAGCCACCGAGCAGTCCAGAACGCAATTTTTATACGGCCACTTAACATTTTTGTGGCCAGTCCTCCGCTTTGTCTTTGGCCCAAAAATCATGGAAATTTCCAAACTTTTTACTGAAAATGATATATTAAGAAGAAAAAGGGAGTATAGCCACATGAAGTTTGTTTATGCAGAAGAACTTTATGGCACTGAAATTGCAATGTGTCCAGTTCTCCGGTGACCGTTTCTCTGTACCCGGTTAGAACTATCGATCTTTTTATTATATTTTGACTAATTAAGACTAGTCCGTGAAGTACACAAAAACAAAGGTTTTTAACGTTATTTTGTTTCTCTAATTAGTTTATTCTACTCCCACAAAAAGTTGTATGTATATATTCTGTTTCCGTTTAAACAGGTAATCAAATGTGTGCTCGCCTGTTCTTGTGCTGTTACACGGTAATTTCTTATAATTGAATCAAGTTTCGCCTGTAAACCTGCACAAAGTCCAACAGAATTATATTTACAATAAATATCAGGTATTATACATTAAATCTCGCTACCATTAAAACATGAAATTACGGAAACTTTCTATAAGTCAGGGGTTGAAGGCCCCAGAGCAATTCGAAGTTCAATTTTTGTGTTACTATATAATATTTCTGTAGAACTGTTTTAACAAATTTTCATAATCTAGCGGATATTCCATTAGCCGTATCAATTTGAAAAACTTTGCGACCAGGCGAATAATTTCTTTTCTTTTTTTTCGAGAATATATAGTTTTAAATTCCATCCGTTACTTGAATTTGGAAGATCGATAATTTAGGCACATCAGTTTAATCCTACAGACTGTAACGTAATATTAAAAACCACATGGTTTTTATTTAAATATGTTCAAAATTTTCCTCAATAATTCGTTCGTTTATGAAAGAGAAACAGCAGAAGAGAAATCATGTCTGTATCATTTTCACAAAAAACCTCATTCAGAGTCACAACAATTTGAAAATCTATAATTCAGAATTGTTCGTTGAATATAAATCTACTGATCGTTAGAAAAGAATTGCATATACATGAGCATTCATTTTATTAAATTATTGTTATAACTTACGTTTCCGTTTGTTTCCATGAAAAAACTGAACTCCAGAGTAAAACTGACGATAAAGTGTCCTGAGAAACAGCGGCGAGCATAAAAAGATCAAAGCAGCTCCCTGTTCTAAGGGACTTTGGTTTATTATTGTTCTCATTTTCTCGAAAGGACCTGCAGGCGTAAACAACAAGAGTTCGTGCCTTTTTGGAAAACTGCTGTTTATGTAATGACCGTAGGACCTGCCGCGCTTCTTACTGGGGGAAAAAGCACAAGCCCAGAATTGCCGACCGCTTTCAGACAGTAAAAACCTACGAACACAGGGCTCCAAGGGAAGCTTTTGTTGTTATAGACGCCGACAGAATTTGTCACTGAATCTTCCAAATCTTACGCCGTCTAGAGGGTTAACATAGGTTTTTTTCACCGATGTGCACATCCCTAATTTCAAGCAGTTGAGGAACCATTCAGCTCCTTAGCTGGAAGGACATTAAATCCACATGATACACAAATCACACATATTATATTTGGATAAATAAATTTTTTCCAAAGAATTTAATGAAGTCTTCAAATCTCAATTGACTATTGTTCTTTGTGTTATGTGTAGAGATTTGAAAGATCTTCATTCAACCAGGTAACACCTAACAATTTTAAAGTTCTGATAAAAAAAACATCTTTTTGTTGAATTACTGATAAAGAAACCGGTGTAATTCAGGTTAAACACCATTTTTTTTAATCATTTAACGACTTTTTTCATGGAAATAAAATAAACGTGAATTCTCAGTTTTACTCTTGTAGTGATCAGAACCTCATGGTCAGGGTTACCTAAAAAAATTGAAAGGTATTTTAAAAACAAGAAAAGTTATAAAGAAAATATACAAGCTTGTTGGAAATGTGTACTAATTTGTAGTATATTTTTCATAAAATTTCCTTCTGAGCTTTAATAATGGTAAACAATGTTCTATTACTAACAGTAAATTGTTGAAATCTGTTTTTAATGGCGTAGAAATACAAACAACAGCGTTAAAGCAAGCTTTCACCACTCACGGGTGGCTTCTTCGGGCAGTAAAGCTAAATTTAAATATTAAAGTAGTGTAATTTAGTGTTTACATTTATCTTTGCTGCCAGAATAAGCCATCCATGGGTAGCGAAATCTAGCTTTTACGGTGTTGTTTGTATTTCTACGCCATTAAAAATGGATTTCCATCATTTATTGCTATTGACGTAGGCGTATTCGACCCAATTATAATTCATTTTAATGCTTTATTAACTCCATTAATATCACTGTTCCGTATATTTCTACAAAAACCAGAGCTTATATCCCAAATGCTGCAACGTTTCATTGTTTTATATTCAGCTCTGAAACATTTCATGACTTTCAGTGTAATGGCGCGAATAACCTCTAATTATATTTTGAAAATGAGTGACACATCGTACATATTACACATGAGAAAAATATATTCTTAAACGAACGAGTACTGTTGTTCGATCACCTTAAATTACAAAATTGAAAAAAACAGTCTGCACGATATTTTACTTATATAAGTACAGTGAAGATGGTTTTATTTTGCAATAATTTCCTGCAGAGTGCCCCACCATTCCGTAATATTCGCTGGAATATTACGGAACGTGAATATTACATTTTATAATATTTCTTGAATTAATACTCCACCGAATATAGGAATTGCAAGTATTGCATTCCGTAATATTTCTGGTAGTGATTGCACGTTGAACAGCATCCTGAATTTGTTCGATGGCGTTTTAATCCTGCGAGCAAAAAATCCAAGTCAGAATGCCAAACTCAATGAAATATTCATCCAGACATAATCGGGATTATTCCTCCTGCCATACAGAAACACAACTAAAAAGTCATCCCAAATTTGTTCGATGGAGTCTTAATCGTGGGTGTAAAATGGCCAAGTCAGAATGCCAAACTCAATGGAATATTCATCCAGAGATCATCGGGAATATTCCTCCTGCCATACAGAAACACAGCTAAAAAGTCATCCCACATTTGTTCGATGGGGTCTTAATCGTGTGTGTAAAATGGCCAAATCAGAATGCCAAACTCAATGGAATATTCATCCAGACATAATCGGGAATATTCCTCCTGCCATACAGAAAAACAACTAAAAATTCATCCCACATTTGTTCGATGGCGTCTTTATTGTGGGTGTAAAATGGCCATGTCAGAATGCCACCTCTCATAGGGATATTCATCCAGACTTAATCGGGAATATTCTTCTTGCCATACAGAAACACAACTAAAAAGTCATCCCACATTTGTTCGATGGCGTCTTAATCGTGGGTGTAAAATGGCCAAGTCAGAATGCCAAACTCAATGGAATATTCCTCCAGCCATAATCAGTTATATTCCTCCAGCCGTACAGAAATGCAACTAAAAAGTCATCCCAAATTTGTTCGATGGCGTCTTAATCGTGTGTGTAAAATGTCCAAGTCAGAATGCCAAACTCAATGGAATATTCCTCCAGCCATAATCAGTTATATTCCTCCAGCCGTACAGAAATGCAACTAAAAAGTCATCCCAAATTTGTTCGATGGCGTCTTAATCGTGGGTGTAAAATGGCCAAGTCAGAATGCCAAACTCAATGGAATATTCATCCAGACATAATCGGGAATATTCCTCCTGCCATACAGAAACACAACTAAAAAGTCATCCCACATTTGTTCGATGGCGTCTTAATCGTGGGTGTAAAATGGCCAAGTCAGAATGCCAAACTCAATGGAATATTCATCCAGACATAATCGGTAATATTCCTCCTGCCATAATCGATAAAATTCCTTCAACCATACAGAAACACAACTAAAAGGTCATCCCAAATTTGTTCCATGGCGTTTTAATCCTTCGAGAAAAATGTCCAAGTCAGAATGCCAAACTCAATGGAATATTCCTCCAGCCATAATCAGTTATATTCCTCCAGCCGTACAGAAATGCAACTAAAAAGTCATCCCAAATTTGTTCGATGGCGTCTTAATCGTGGGTGTAAAATGGCAAAGTCAGAATGCCAAACTCAATGGAACTCATCCAGACATAATCGGGAATATTCCTCCTGCCATACAGAAACACGACTGAAAAGTCATCCCACATTTGTTCGATGGCGTCTTAATCGTGGGTGTAAAATGGCCAAGTCAGAATGCCAAACTCAATGGAATATTCATCCAGACATAATCGGGAATATTCCTCCTGCCATACAGAAACACAACCAAAAAGTCATCCCACATTTGTTCGATGGCGTCTTAATCGTGGGTGTAAAATGGCCAAGTCAGAATGCCAAACTCAATGGAATATTCATCCAGACATAATCGGGAATATTCCTCCTGCCATACAGAAACACAACTAAAAAGTCATCCCACATTTGTTCGATGACGTTTTAATCCTGCGAGCAAAATGGCCAAGTCAGAATGCCAAACTTAATTGAGTATTCCTCCAGCCATAATCGATATTATTCCTCCAACCATACACAAACACAACAACACAACTAAAATTTCATCCCAAATTTGTTCGATGGCGTTTTAATCATGCGAGAAAAATGTCGAAGTCAGAATGTCAAACTCAATGCAATATTCCTCCAGCCATAATCGGGAATATTCATCCTGCCATACAGAAACACAACTAAAAAGCCATCCCACATTTGTTCGTTGGCGTTTTAATCCTGCGAGCAAAAAGAACAAGTCAGAATGCCAAACTCAATGGAATGTTCTTCCAGCCATAATCAGGTAGCCGTGGACTTGTCCAGCAGCGCATTGTCGCGTTGAAAGAGGATACAAACTCCGATGAGGTAGCATGATATGAATGGTTGCAGATGTTCCTCAAGAATGGTTGCGTGACGTCCACGAGTCACAGCGGCCTACAGAACTATGAGGGGTCCTAATTAGAGGTGAAGAAATATCGGTAGTTTTGATAGTCAAAAAATAACAATCAATAACTATCGATAGTGTGTTGGTAAAGTTTCTGGGGAGAAATTTGGTTTTCTGTGATGGAAAATTATTACAGAAAATAATGTTTCTTACTTTTTCACATTGTTAGAAAGCTAAGCTCCGATTAACTTTGAAACTAACCTGTTTTTTTTGTTTTTTTTTATTGGTGTGGGGTTTAACGGCCACCTTGATCAACACGATGGGTGATGTGCTGGAAACAGTCCCCCGTCTCTGATTTAGGGACATTGGTTTAAGGGAAGGAGAAGCCCGTGCTGTAAGACAAACAGAACCACTACATCTATTCCTCACGGGATTCGAATCCGGACCGATCTCAGACGAATGGTCAGAAGATAGGGCTCTGCTTCACTGGGGCTGAGAATCTACGTTTTGACGATATGTTCCTGAAGTGAGTGAGCGAAAGTCACAAAAATTTTTTTTTGGCTGAACAACGAGCTAAATCGCGGCTCCTTAATTCGCATTTTCTGTTTGTATTGTTTGAATTTTCGTTTGTGATCACAAAAGGTAAAAAAGGAAATTCTGCAATTTTGTATGCAAAGTAATTTTTTCTATAAAGTTGAGCAAAATCGTGATAATAATTCGTGAGACATTAAATAAATAGAGTTTTGAGTGGGACTGTTCCTCAATTAATTTTTTTGGGAATAGAGGTGGGTCATTTAAAACGACAGCAGCTAGATGCAGTTCTTTTTAAATTACCTCTCAGATTTAACGTATTCCGCGACGTTTTGTAGTTTTTTCCGCAAAGCTATATTCTGCTTAGAGCTTATCCTTACGAAAAGAAAAATAATTTTGCACGAAAGATATATTTCGTTTATCCATTAATACTGATTACTTACTTTTAACAAAAAACTCTTTCAGCACCTGACGCATCATTACATTTCCAGTACAAACAACAAGAACAACGCTTTTTGACTTGCGCTTTATTTGACTGAAACGTACAGTTTTGCTTAGAGCTTTACTTAACATGAAGAACAACAAAGTACAAAAACCGTATATCCTCACCAGTGTAACAATTAATTTTAGTTTCGCATTGTCATCATGTATCAATATGGCTGGGCTCAATGTTTTCTTTAGCAGTACAAATGAAGTGAAAATGAGCGTTCCAGTCATGAAAGTCATCGGTGGAAGATGAATAGTTTACACCATCGTGATTTACACCTACAACACTGAGAAACGTAAAATTATCGGTAGTTACGAAAAACTATCAATGTACAATCGATGTACTGAGTAGGACAAAACTATCGATAGTGCCATCGACAGTACCTCCATCTCTAGTTCTAATGGGTGTCTGCTGAAAACACTCCACACAATATCAGAGCCACAGCCAGCCTGCACTGTGTCTTTTAGGCATGCGGGTTTCATTGCCTCGAGGTATTGTCGTCACTCCCAGAATTGCCCGTCTGACCTAAACATGAGGTTCCGAAATTCGTTGGATCTGGTAATAAGTTTAATATCCTCTTGCGTCCAATGTCGGTGTTCCCGAGACAAGTAGAGACACACAACCTTGTATCGTCGAGTCAGCAATGGAAATGGGTGGGCCGGCTTTTCTACGGTCATATCAATCCCTGAATCTGACCCTGAATTTGTGTAATCCAGGTAAACCCTTAAAATGTTCAACTGGGTAAATATAAATGTCTTGGTAATTTCCAAAACGGAGTGATTCATTTCCTGGGGGCCGAGTGTCATACCACGTTAAGAATACCTAAACTCCTGATGAGATGCCATCGGAACTGCGAATGGTACTGCGTGAGCTCGTGGAGGTATATGCATCTACATATACGCCGTTTGAGGACGATATCATTACCGTATGGGTATGGTTGTATGTAATAGAAACAGTAGCGCCCTTCCATTTTAATTTTCCTTTTTTGGCTCACCAGTGTATATATATTGTTGCTTGTTCTCTCAGATCTGATAGAGTGAAACAGCCGACCCATTTTTACAGCCCTGTGGTTGTAGAAGACGAACTGTGTCGTTAAAAATAAAAGAACTAAAATGGTCTTATTACTTTTAGATATGATTAACCACCAGAGGGAAATGAAATGTCATTTTGATACGACAAAAATTCCTATTCTTCTAAGATGGTGGTGTGCCAGTATAGAAGTTTCGGCTCATTTAGTGAGAACGATATAAAATGAAACTTTCGTATGTTATTTTCTTGGCCACGTGCAATTTTGGATTCTTTAGTTATAGAAACTGCTTCAGAGTCATAATACGCTGCCACATCCTTTGACTTGTCCAACTGAATTATGGATCGAAAACACTACACCTCAGTGCTGTTCTTATCTACCAATTACGCAGTTACGAATAAGCAAGTTGCTCGGTAGGAAAACTTGAATAAATAGGAATTTCATCTTGATACGGCAAAAATTTTATCAGACAAACACTGCTCTTATACATCATTCAGTGAATTTAAAGTTCCTATTGAAAAACGTACAGAATTTACATCCTGAAGGAGCTGATAGCATTCATTTATACAGCAGGTCCGTATATATGGGTTTTTAATTGTAAGTGATTCTTTTGGCTGCATAATAAATTCGAAGCAAGATCAAAGGTAAACAAAAAAGCATGTTAAATTGATAATAAAATAGACAAGAGCTATTAAATTTGAAATTTATAGATTTTTCAAAACTAAGTAGATATGTTTGACACTGTGTTTCCTAATTTCCATGTTGGTGTTGTACTCGTATATTCGTAATGAAAGGTAGATAGCGTTTAGCAGGGGATGTTTACAGAGAACTGCATAATTTTTTAATTGTTTCAGTAATTTTGCTTCCTCTACCTGCTTTTAAGATGCACCTTTTCATACCTTACACCAAACAAGTTATCCTTGTAGTGGTGGCAGTCCGATAGAAATCTACAAACATTTTTCCAGTGTTCAATAACAACCATGTGCAATTCGTATGGCGGTAAGCAGTCGGGAGCTCTGATGTAAAGCCGATGGTTTCCGCGAAGAGACAAAGGCAGCACAATCAAACAAACACTCCAACCATACATCATTGAAAACTCGAACCTTTATCCTCCTCAGAAGAATAGGCGGAATTTTACTCTATCGAACACCCGACTATCGCTGTGGAACGCAAACCCTGAAACTAACACATTGTACCGGAGCGAAATATTTAAGTCATATATTACAACAACCATGGGCAATTATAGGTAAAGCCGGGCGCTTGTTTCTGCGAAGGGAAAGAGGCTGCACCATTAGACAAATATACCACTAACACATCATTCAAAACTCGACACTTGTCCACGTCAGACGAATCACCGGAAAACAGTTCTTTCGAAGACGCGATTACCTGCGAGAAATGAAATCCTAATGAACTATTCTTGAAAGTAAAACACTAACCACAGAGAATTTGCTTAAATCATATAAATATGATTTAATTATTAGTAGTATACCACATTTGACCTAAATACTAGTTTTAGACGTTTTGTTTTGGTGACACTGCAATAAAGAAACATCCGTGTTAATCCCAGGAAATTAAAATTATCGCCTACCACAGACTTAATCATTTAATATATCTTAATATTCAGGCATTTTTTTTTCGAAACACTTAATTTATTTACTTGACATTTGTTTTGACACATGCTAAGTATCGCTTTCAGCAAGGTTACACCAAATAACTTATAAAATAGAAGCTAGGTCAATTAGACGAAAATAACTTTATCTAAGAAATATTGTGAAGGGGGATTAAGAGCTCGATTATTTTAACCTTTATCTCTGCACATTTTCTTACTAATTCTTTCCCATTTACAAAAGGCACGCATTTTTCGGAAAACAATATGATTTCTCACCAACAGAATTTTATTATGTCTTAGAAATCGCTACTCAATCTCTACATAAAATTCAGAAAATTTTTTTTTTAATAAGGTTTCCTGCGAGGATTTCTTGTAGTGGCCTGTATCAATATATACAGCCATGGACACGATTTACAATTACGTCGTTTAGTTTTTCTATACTTGGTTTCAAGTATTGTGTTGCCTGAAATAGTACAATAATAAAAAATAATACTTTCTTTACAGTAAATAGCCGAGTACACCGACTTTGCCTCTTCCGAGGCAACGTTCCCGGCAAGTGGGACCTATGTCCTAGATCACCCGGCCAATGATACGAAATGTGGGAATTGATGATCTCGTTTCATATCAGTGAAGTGCTTTTGAATTTAATGACCTATCTAGGAGTTTTAATGATATGGATATAAAACTAAACTAGACGAAACCCGTCCGAATCCAAGGTTAGTTTTGTTTTGTTTTGCTTTTTTGAAAAGAATAAACTCATATGAAACAACAAATGTGAACTTTATTTGATTGACAAATCCATTCAACCGCTACAGTAAAGACAATAATTCAGGTTAGTGATTTTTTGTTTTTGACTGAAAGTTTAACGACCACCGTGAGCAACTCAATGGGCTATAAGCAGTCGCCCGTAATATGTTCACTAACACTGGTCAACAGAATGTTTATTTACATCTTTACATAATGGGAAACGTTTTATCTACGTGAATAAACTGGATTGAATAAATATTAAATTGTATATATACATCACGCAGTCCAACGGAGTAACGCAATCAGCTCTTTGAGAGGTTCGCTGTTCCGATGAGAACTTTGATATGAATGCCTTCTAGCGTTGTTTTGTCCAACGGTTTGCAGAGAAACACTTCGGACTTTGGGCCATCACAGTCCCTCCATGTTTTCGCCTTCAAAAGCGCGTGAGTCAACATTAGGCAATCGATTGTCAACCACACGCTTCTTCCATAAACTTTACTTGGAAATTTTGCCGTCTCACAACGCCCGAACGGTTGCCCGAATCTTATTTTTATCTTCGACTGGCACATCTACACGGTAAGCCATTTCTTTTCGTACCTGAACTATAACTTTACGTTCAGCCGTTCTCTCAAAATAGGACTCACAGTAAAAAAAACATCATAGAATTAATATATACATTTCGCAAAACAGTTTCATTCAGTTTCCAATTTTAACGATTGGCATGAGAAAAGGCTTTTGGAATCTGTCTCCTAAAACAAATTTCAGTGCAGTGTTTCCAGAAATGCTGCACAGCAGTAGGAAAGCATACCATTCATACTTACCTCATCCGCGGCTCAAAATTCAGCCATTTTGGCTGAATTGTTAGAATCCAGTTCTTCAGAAGGAACCTTATCAGTATAAAATCTGGAAACCCATGCCCTAACCGAAATCAGGTACCTGGCGACAGAAAATGTACTAAAGAAGAAATTCAGTATATTAAAACTCTGTTTAAACAGAGTTCGCGACTTGTGGCATTCATTATTTTTCCTTTTACTTAGTAAACTAATTTCCGTCCAAATTTCGATCGATTTCATAAAACGGAAAAATATTAAATTTCAGTAACAAAAATTTTTGCAGTTTTTGCACAAAATCCCTGTCAGCCCCTTTCGGAAACATGTACCATAACTTTAGTGTTTTGATTCAAAATATTTGTTGGTGTTTCACACACCTTTGCAAAGAGAAATCCAGTTTGACCACTACTAATACATGTTTTATAATTAAATTTATTTAACAAACTTTCCAAATAAAATACTGCAATTTAATAGTTTACATATACAAAAAAGTAATCATTCAACGTAATTATAACATTTTATCTGAAGTTTTTTTTGCCCCTAATGATATAATCGTCGTCAGACGATAAGACGTTAATGACTTAGCATTGCATAAATTGCGAATAAAACATACATAAATGCAACTTTACGAAAACTTATACTTGCGTATTTATGGTAAGACAATGATCCTGCGGCTTCCGACTTTCCCTCCATGTAATCCGTAGCTGTGTAAGGAATTATTGGAAAAGACGATCCATATGTTTCAGTACATTTGTTATCGACTTTTCCATTTCATATCTTACGGCAGTTACCTGAATGATACCTAGAAAGCCGATATACATGCTTTTACAAAAAATATAAAGGAAATTCAAACTGTTACTCACAAAGTAAGCCACCTGTAATATTTCGACTGCCAAAAAATGCCGACTATAATATTTCAAATGACATTAGGAGAAAGCCGAAAGTGCGACTTTGCGAAGTTTTTGGTATAAACTGCGTTTCTTTCTCGAGTGCTCTGAAAGAGGTTAAGAAAGTAATGTAAACAAAAGTGAGTAAGAAGGTTTGTCATCAATAGAAAATTACATTCATTCAATAAATCACTAAGCTACGAGGTAGGATTCAAAATTACGGGGACTTATGGTATAATTCTTACCTTGAATATTTTAAAATATCGATGTACAACCACCTTCAAAATTGTTCACTTGGGCGTCGATGAACTTTTGCCAGCGCTCTTAATGCTTCTTGAAGCATTGCGAAAAGCCATACTTTACCACCCCTCGTAATACCGCCTGCGTTGCTGTAATTACCTCATTTCTTGACACGAAACGACGTCCGTGCAGATTTTGGATCATCAGTGGAAAGAGGAAAATAACGCAGGGGGCCAAGTCGGGTGAATAGGCTGGATGTGGAAGCACATCAGTACGAATTTTGGCGAGAAACTCCGTGACCAGTAGGGAGAACTCTGCAGGCGCTTTAGCATGGAGAAAGTACCATTTTCCACTTCGCCACATTTTCAGCCGTTTACGACTGATTAACTCCCGTAGCAACGTAAAACGTTCAGATAACGTCCCTTGTTAACTGTTGTACCCTCAGAAATAAATTTGGAATTAGCAATGCCGTGAGAATAAAAAAACCCTGCAGCGTGACTTTCTCTTTGCTGCGATCAAGCCTGAATTTATTTGATCGTGGTAAAGAACAAGTAGCACCACGTTTCATCACCTGTATCATGCAAACCACAAGCATAGGATCGCTATCGGCTTTGTCGATTAATTCTACCAGTACCCGCATCTGTTTATCATTTTGTTCGGAGGTCAAAAATCGAGGGGCAATATGCTGACCCACGTGGTGCATGTTAAGAACTTTGGTCAAAATTCGCTGACATGTCGTCTCCGATAAGTTAGTTGCGTTAGAAATTTTCAGTAGTAACATTCTTACTGCAGGTACATTTCCTCTTAATATTCCGTTTGCACTACTAAACACAGTTGTAATGATATCCCCTTAAGCAGCCGAAGTACCAGAACACAATGGTGCTCACACTTTTCCGCGCTCTCCAAAGAAAAATGTTTGCACATCGTATAGGTTACACGAAAGCTACTGTGTTAAAAATGCTTTCCCTATCTCATTTCAGTTGTACCAGCCATTATATTTCTTCGTTTCGGTGGTTTAGCGAACACCCTGAGCTTCTCGAGGGTCTGCAAGCAATCCCCTTCCCTGATGTATGGCCACTGGTTCCAGGAAAGGGATAGTGCCAGTTTCATATGACATGCACAACGTCCATGCCTTTGTAGCATTCGAAGACTGACTGATATCGGACGAATATTTAGATACCAGCGTTTAGACCATTGTGTCACCGGAGCGGCAGTGTTCAACAAAAGCTGTCGTTAGGGTTAAGCACTCTCGTACAGTCCTATGTCTCCCTTCCATGACAGAACACATGATGGGTGGCTACTATTCCCCGTGACACAAGCATCATGCCACTAAGCTTAAACAAGTGATTCAGACATCACTTGTATTTAGGGGACACGATTTAGAGGACTACTGACACTAGCTCTTTTCTTAGGTTCATCGCCATTGGTATGACGTGATCAATCAGAAAGGATTTGTGTCAATCGTCCCCTAAATTATCTCTTTAAGCAGCAAAGATACAGTGAAAGCAATGCTTTCTGCTGAGTAAGTTCATTTATTCCATCAGTGTTCAACACACTGCTTTGGCTGAGAACGTACTCGCTCGAGCTGATTTCAGACAATTTTGCTAACTCCATTCCTGCCTCTTAAACGGTAATGATGCGCCGAAGGGTTGCGTCCCTTTGCTGTTTGTCGGATTCAGTACACATGATCACCGTTGTCGAACCCAATGAATCTGAACCGTTCAATGATCATACTTTAAACATTACTTTGGGTAATTCTAACGTGTGTGTATCTCAATAAAGAATGAATTTCTAAACAGGGAAGGAAATAAAAATCTGTAGTACATAGACAGGACAAATTATGTTATTAGCAAATTCATTGCACGTATTAAATTTTATTCACGTTTGCCTCTAATTTATCTAATAACATGAAAGCAATTTCAGTAAACCGGTATTTTCAATTTTTCCCTGTAATTGGAATTAATTAATGAATACATTTTTCTAACGGAAAATCATTCAACATGACTGAAATATTTTAATAACAAGTCAATTCCTATTTAATGATGAAAGATATGATTTCCATACCTTAGTAATACATTCACGGAAAATGAAATTTCTGCACCTTGAACAAAACATCCTACAACCGCGAAACTTTGCAAACAGCTAGAGTGCGTGCTGGTACGCAAATGATCAACGTTTGGTGCGATTTCTCATAATAGCACACCCTGTGGTGGCACTGCAAACACGAACCAGCAGCCTTATAAACCTGCGTGTAGTCGATGTCGCATGAAAGAGAAAAGCACCGGCCGACGCAAGAAAGAGTACAGAGTGACAAGATTGCCAAGTAGAAGCCAGAACGTCGATCTATGGAACGTACGGACTTTGAGACAGGCTTCGGGCTGAAAACCGTAGGGTGGTCGGCGCTGCGTATAGCCCACCACGTGAATCGTTCTGACCGTACTGTCCGTCTGTGTACGGAGCGGTGGACACGTGGCGGCACTGCCACACGACGGAGGGGCTCCAGAAGGACCAGGAGGTCTTTTGATAGATAGAATCGAAGGATCCTGCGCCAGGCACGAACGGATTCCACGTGGACCCGTACAATATGCAGGCAGATGTAGCGGCTCGTGTGTGCTCACGAACCATTTCCCGGCTCCTCACGGAAGCGAATCTACGATCACAGCGCCCATTACGTGTGCTTCCATTAACACCGGAACATGGTCGGCTCCGTGGACAGCGGTGCCAGGCTACACCGACGTGGAACGCCACTGTCTGTCGACGTGTTGTGTTTACAGGTGAGTTACGCTTCGTTTTGGGGACAGATGACAATTGTGCGCGGGTGTGGAAGTCCCTTGGCCGACGGCACAACCCCAACCTCACAATTGAGCGCCAAATCTTCCCCACTGCAGGCATTACGGTCTGAGGATCCATTGCCTACGATAACGGATGATCTCTGGTAGTGGTACGTGGATCATTGACGGGCCAGAGGTATGTGGATGAGATCCTAGTGTTCCAGTGCTCCCATTCCGTGCCTGGGATTTTGGGTGAGCTATACCAGCAGGAAAATATCTGCCCACATTTTCACTCGATGCCTTAATGAAGGGAAAATTCCTGAGGATTGGAACAACGCTACAATGATCTTGCTACATAAAAAAGGTGACATTGAGGATCTCTGGAACTACAGGCCTATCAGCCTCCTATCAGTGGTTTATAAAATCTTAACTAAAGTTCTGACACACTGCTTGAAGGTGACACTGGACATGGCTCAACCGAGAGAACAAGCTGGATTCAGGAGTGGCTACAGCACAATAGATCATATCCTCGTACTGAGAGAACTAATTGAAAGAGCGAGGGAATATGAACTTCCATTGTGCATGGCTTTTATCGATTATGAAAAAGCCTTTGATTCGGTGAAACCATCAGCAGTTGCAATGGCTCTGAAATCCTGCGGTATTGAAGATGCGTACATTAATATTATTAATAACATCTATGAAAATGCAAGTGCAAAGATTAGGCTGTTTGAAAATACAACACACATAAAAATTGGAAAGGGAGTGAGACAAGGTGACACCATATCTCCGAAGCTCTTTAATGCCACATTGGAAAATGTCTTTCAATCACTGAACTGGGAAAACAAAGGGATAAAAATTAATGGAGATTATCTAACCCATGTTCGTTTTGCTGATGACATAGTCATTTTTGCAACTACCCCATCAGAGCTACAGAGTATGATCCAGGAACTTGCTGACAAGAGTAAAGAAGTGTGATTAAAAATGAACTTTCAGAAGACAAAAGTGATGTACAATGCTTTTACCAGAAATGAAGATTTATCGATTGATGGAGAAAAGCTGGAGATAACAGACACGTACGTTTATCTTGGGCAGCAGATATCAAGTGAGGGTCACATTGATGAAGAAATTAATCGGCGTACAAAACTTGCCTGGAGAGCTTTTGGAAGAAACAGCATAATTTTCAAGAGCAATATGCCATTATGTCTTAAAAGAAAAGTGTTTGATCAATGCATCCTTCCAGTGCTTACGTATGGTGCAGAGACGTGGACCTTAGCTAAAAGAGACATACAAAGGCTGCAGACAACTCAAAGCAGCATGGAAAGGTGCATGCTTGGTGTAACCAGGAGAGATAAGAAGAGGAACACGTGGATCTGAAAAATGACAAGAGTGGAAGACATCATGATCAGAGTTAAATCCCTGAAATGGCAATGGGCTGGACATACTGCCAGAAGAACAGACCATCGATGGACAGCCGAAATTTTAGATTGGATTCCAAGGGACAGGAAAAGACCCAGAAGAAGACCACATGGAAGATGGGTGGTTGAAATTCGAAAGTATGCGGGAGTGACATGGAGGAGACTGGCACAAGACAGACCGTTGTGGAGGAAACTTGGGGAGACCTTCGTCCAGCAGTGGATTGATAATGGTTGACAATGACGATAATGATGATGATCCTCCTTACATTTCTTTTCTTTCCAAAGCAAAACGTGCAAGCAATCCTAATTGCAAAGATTCTCTTGCTTCCTCACTGTAGTCGTTTGATGAGGGAATTGCAACATATATTTGGCTCCATATTACATGGAATGTACGAGCACCAGTCCCATTCGTCTCTTCACTAAAATTGCAAATGTGTATTTCCCGAAAGAAACAAGCCTAAGATCACATCACACCCAAAACCATTACAATGGGGGCAATAAATGCTCTACGGTTTCTATGCGGAAGGGAACAATTACACAGAGATTATAATTCCAGGATAATCGAGTATTAGTTTCTCATACTTTCAAAACATCGCTCGTTCTCAAGAGACGAGTAGTGGTACAAAATACACATTTTCATTCACACATTTTCTGCAACGTTGCGTGCCTCATGAAAATATCATTCAGCAGTACTGATTCCGAATATAAAACTCAAAAACCGCATTTATTCTTCATTTACACAAAGAACCAGCAAGGACAGAAGCATATTGAAACCAGCAAATAAATGAACTCTAAGTGGAAAAATTTCGTACAGGGAAAGGATGTGCAAAACCCACGTCCCCAAATAGATAAGTATACACCACCCGTGGGGATATAGTATTTACACAAAACAAAGAACATTTTATTCGTTGTTTAAGCTACAACACTGGAGCAGTAAGTAAATTTAATATGATTTCAAAGAAATACTCTCATGAAACATATAATTCAGGAACACCACCTTTAATCATAGCCACAGCATCAATGTTTAAAATAGTTTTACGTCTCAAACTTAAATCATAGAAGCCTCAATTAAAGGCGAGTTTAAAAACAGCATAATATTTTAAGAATTAAAAAAAAAGGTCATTAAGGTTTATTATATTTGATTTACGTAATAAAATACTGTAATGATCATGAAAGTTGTACTTGTGAAATATATCGATACACAAATTAAATTTAAAGTGTAAACTGAAAATCTGAACTGTATAGCGTGTCAAAACTATTTCCGCATCGATGGCGCAGTGGTCTGAGCGCTCGCTTCTTAGCATTCGTCCGGTCTTTCTTTTTGGAAAATGACGAATAAAATGGCATGGGATAATGGTATATTCTTAGAGAAATGAAAAATTATGCATTCACAAGTAATCTGAGGAATTATTTGTTGTATCGCCTAATAAAAAAATAAGAAGACATTCAACTATCATGGTAATTACATATGGCGTACTGAACATTGATTTAAAAATAGGAATTTCTAAAGGAAATGGCAATAATAATATGCTAATATGTATTCACTGTATATCTAGCCGCATTTCTTTGTTTAAATTTCTTGCTTCAAAATCTCGGTGATTGTAATTACGCATTCGACTTAAACTGACGGGAATTAGAGGGTAAAAAGAGGTTGAGTTAAAGTAATTTTGATAGTTTCTCATATTGTTTTAGATCCTTACCTATACAAATTGCCTTACAAAAACAAATATTGCGCTCCACAGATGAACTTTGGTCTGCAGGCAGTAGGTAAGTGTTTTAAAGAGCTTTAAACTATTCAATGCCATTAGATGATGCTACTGATTGTTTGATAGTACAATTAGTTGCTGTTTTCCATAAATAAGCATTAGTTATTTTTTCAACAACTAAATGCCTAGAATGATTTTATTAAGGTGACGTTTCATTATGTTTTGACAATATAAAGTACATATGCATACAAAATTTTGTAAAACACCAGAACTGGTTGTACCAGAAGCATCAATATCGATAATTCTCATGCAAATCGTTTTTGTTGAAATTCAACGTATCATCGTATGTAGTAATGAGTAACAATATACAAGAAAATCGGATGTCAATTTTTGATATATTTGTCATTTAGAATAAATTATCAACGTTTATTCACAATTAAATGTTTTATTAACATCGACTATAGTTTCGCAGAGCGTTTGGCTCGGCATCATCAGGATGAAAGGAGCGTAAACATTCAAATCATTGTGACATCATCAGAGTTCTGACGGTCACGGTTTTTGGAGAGTTGTTTCCACGCTCTTGAAAGAAATGGCGTAGATGTCATGTCATTGACAAGTCGTGAAGAATTCCGGTTATATGTGGAAAGCGTCTAATACATTAAGCTTGATAGTCGAATCCGGTTTATCAATAAGGATAGCGTTTCCAAACAAAAATTTATGGTTATTTTCGTGACAATGTTGGGCTATTGATGACTTCTTCAGTTCATAGTTCCGTACTTAAGTCTTGTGTTCCTTCACACGGAAACTTAAAGCCCTGCGGCTCTGTCCTATATATGAAAGTCCACATGCACAAGGTATCTGATAAATTCCCCAGGAATTTATGTCTTAGACGTAGTCTTTTGATCCGTAAAAATTCATCTTGTTTATGGGTTTGAAAATCACTTTGAAATTAAAACTTTTTAGAAATTTTAAAATTCTGAAGCAAATCTGAGGAGCAATATAAAATCTTTGTCATTTCTTTATAATTGAAGCGCTAAATTAACTTTTTTTTTATGGCTGTTATAAATTTTTCCTAATCGCTACCAATCTGATGTCTTCACATCTTTTCTTTACCTTAAAATCTGAAAGTGTTATTTTGGACAATGATTATTTTTTTTCGTTTTTATTTTCGGAAAATACAGATGGTGCTTTCATTTTAAGAATGCAATTTAAGAGATTATTGTAAAACTCATAAGTTCACGAAAATACAATATTATTTTGTGCATTTGATATGATTTTAGCACGATTGCCAATTAATACGTTTCATCGAAACATCGAACAGTTTTCCACATTAATATTGCATAAGATATAAGTGTGGTTTTGCTATAACACGGAATAAGGTTAAGATCTACCTCCTTTTTAGGCATCGGACATAAATGCATATTAAACTTGCACAGCCTTAAAAGCAAATCCAGCCCTACATCCTACGCAGCCCCTGTGGCCCATTACCCAAAACGCTGGCTTCAGTCCGTTTGTTCGCGGTGGTTATGGTTTCGAATCCCGGTAAGACATGGATGCTCTAAGAAAAATTGTAGAACAACTGGTGAACTTTCCTAATGAACTAATTTTTGAGGGAAATACTAGCTGATGAATCCTCCTGTCTGGTGGTGAAGGCTTGCGTTCGTGTTCTTGTTTTAAACCAATCAAGCGATTTTTGATACATTACAGCTATAAATGTCGTATTTATCTAACGACACTGGCTCTTTCTATTCCTTGGACCATGGCCATAAATCAGAGACGAGAGACTTCTTATCGACAATTCAGTTGCACGCAGAGGTCTTTAAACCATCAAACAAAATATTAAAATTAGTAAATTTGTAAATCAATTTCAAGGTTGTTATTTCTTATAGATTCGTATTTCAGTCAATCATATTAATTACAGCTTGTCTTACATATCAAAAAGTTTAACACTCAATCGCCTTTTGAAACGCATGCTTCACTCACTCTTTATCTTGCATGACATTGTTTAATAATGGGCATCTTAACGATCTTCCACATAATATTTGCTTATGTAGAAAATGTAAGGATTTAACAGTCTTCGTAGAATTTGATCTGTTGAAAGCCAGATCACGTTTTACCAAGATCCAGAATTAATTAGCGAAGAAAAAGTTCTTCTGACATCCACTGTCTTCGGCATTAACTGACGATGTGCTGTGATTCCATAAATATAAATACAGAATGAATTTTCATCGCAACCAGCGATTTGATTGAGATACGTTAATGATATTTGTCTTGTATTGAAGAATAGTATATAATAAACAACTGCATGAACCCAAAATATTTTCACCCAGTCAATTAAAAGGAGGATTACATCAGATCACGCTCTACCTGGAAAGTTCCGTGTGCTAAGATGATAAGAACATTAGAACTGAAACGTTATGTCTTGCACATTATGCTGGTGTTCTTTTTCGTACACTTAGTATATATCGTACGCAGGGTAATCAGGAGAGCGAGAAACATAGATAACAATTGTAATGAAGGCAGTGACAGGTTTGCGCCAAGAAGCATCGGGCCATAACATATACTGAAATTATCTTTCTGGTTAAAAACTTTGAAGTGGTTTAATGATGACGTGGGGGATACAATTGCCTAGATGCGTCACACGGCATGATCTCTGAAATATCAGTTGTGAGAGTGCTGAAGTACACTTCATCCACATACGTACCATGTTGGATCCAAAAAGCTATACACACATAAGACTAGGTCATCTGTTACAATGCTTAAAGAACATAAAGATGATAGAAATATGACACATTCATCACTGCGCTGTTAAGGGGAGTACAAAATGATGAACCATTCTCGTTCTGCAGTGACATCAAGAATTTTGCCCCGTACACCACCCCAGAAGTAAACGTACTAAGGCAGAACATAGGAATACATTCTCACTGAAAATATTTCAAACATTTCCTCTCGATTAATTTACCACATGCAAGGACTGTGGTTTCAGAGCTAAACAAAACATATATTTATCGTATGAATATCACTAGTTATTTCGCTGATGTAATCTCAAGTGGTTGTTGTTTGTTTAATATAATTTTTAACATATCTTGTTCCATTTATGTTTTGAACTCAGTTGTTTAATTTATGTCTATAAGTCTTTCTCGTGGGGCTTTAAAAACCGCCCTTTGACGAGTGGAAGATTTGCAGGTCATGTACGATCCCGATTACTGTACACCTCAGTAAAGACTCAGATTACTACGTCATAAAGCTCTGTACTTATTTCTTTCTATTTAATTCTGGTGTATCAGCAATATTTCGTGTTCTCTGCTATGTATGATGCGAATGAGATTCAAATTGGTATGTGAAAAAGAGAGTAAAGCTTTGGATAAATCTCATTGGCTAAAACCGGCTTCTCACAGTTTGCTGCTATAAAAACAAATCCACAACGAATAGAATTAACATATTTCCAATCACTCTTAATTTCAAAATTAAAAAATTATGACATTTTGCAATTATCATGGCTTCCTTTTTCCTGGACAAACGAAAAAATTTAACAAAATCCAGAAACAGCTTGCTAATGAAGAAATCTAAGCTAATTGCGATAAAGAAACTTGTCGTAAAGTACACCACTGTTTAGTAGTGCTGTAAATATTTAATACAAAAAAAACTGTAAAAAATAAGTGGTAAGCACACATCAGTGGTATAGCTAATTACTGAAATAAAAAACTGAAGGGCTTGAGAAAAATATTTCGCGCTTACCAATTCCGGAGTATCATCGAATAGTTGGAAATCCAAAAATAAACGATACGCTGATTTTTATCATTTTTCAATTAATTCGGCGAGCCTCAGTGCTGTAAATTCCATCAAGCAATATCATTAACGGCTGGTTCTGATTTTTTGAATACACAGGTTTCTCAGTCCTGTTTACGTTTTGAAATGAAGTTTGATAACCAGTAAAAAGCAACCTGTTTATTTGAAACTATACATTTAGATCTTCCTGGAAACGTTTATCATCGATATTCGTGGTTATACCATAAGCGGCGCAATTCTTTAATTTAATTTTCCGGCAGTATGTTTTTGATTACCTAATTCCCATCTCGAAACGTGATTATCAGAATTTCTACCCGTTCTTTTACGTTTAGTAGCCGTGGCACAGAAAATATTACCTCCATAGAAATAGTATGGTGTGTCTGTTAATTTTCTAATATGAAATCATTGAAGATGTAAAATATGAATTATATACGTTTTTAGCATATTACACTCACATCATATCATTTGGGTTCCATAATTCCTGAAACGTGTTATCATCTATAGCATGATCACTGTTACAAAAGGAATGTATCTTTATGCAAAAATTATAGAAAGATTATCTCTTAACTCTTGAGCTACACATATGATAAAATCACTGAAACGCAAAATAGCTTCTATATCTTAGAAAAATCATTTCCGACTTCTTCAAATATATAAATTACTTTATCTTCTGTATACTTTAGAGGATGTTCCCTAAAAATGCTGGCATAAATTGAACTACCACATACAGTTTCCTACATCCACCCCTCTCTACTTAAATTATAGAATTTTTTACACACTCATGCTGTGTGGTGTCGGGAAATTTTTCTTCAGGTGTTTTCATAAATTGTTCTTAGTTTGAGGAGAATTCTGTCGAAACATGATAGTGTTTGTTCAAAATGTAGTGTGAATCAACCTTCATGACCTTTTTATTTAGCAATTTTCATTCTTCCATTTTGTACAGTACTGAAAATTATTTTTTTCAAATCAGCCAGTGGAAAGGTTTTTTGAGAAAAATAAATCAATTCCGAAGAAACCACGTCACTTTGTGAAATCGATGGAATACTGTGAGAGTCACACGGGCTTGTTTGGTTTGCGTGACTGAATGGAAATTTAGTGCAAAAAATGCTGGTGGGTTGTGCTTAATAAGATAAGTTTTCCTTTCTGCATTGTGTAGGTTTTACGTACCACTTATTGAGGAAAAACATGGCGAATTAGAACTTTTCTTGTAAATCATAGTTATAGTGGTTTTCTTGGTATTACATTTGTACGGTATATCATAGTTATAGTGGTTTTCTTGGTATTACATTTGTACATTTGAGACTGTATTTCTGTTCAAGTGAGATCCTGAAAGAACGCGTGACAGGAATTTTGTTCAAATCCTAATATTGACTTACGAAAAATTTATACTTAGGTGTATTAAATGATACCGAATTACAAACATATGTTTAAAATTCTCCTTCAAAAGTGATATAAATTAGACAAAAATTATAATCTACTGTATGCGCTCATAAATATAAAAAATTCAAATAAATGTAATTGCATAAATAATAAATAAATGAAGGAAATTTGAAGATTCACGCTTGTTCTACCCTAACCTTCTGGACGGACCCTGGAAAATCAAAGCAATGCAACCAAACACCTTTCAATTTCAGGCGTATACATTTTTGCATAACAGACGATGCTTTTAGTGATATTTAGAATTTTTACATTTATTTAGTTTTTTGCGTTATGCTGGGTTTTTCAAATTATGCTTCAGTTTCATTGTACTACATTGCTCTGATCTAGGTGTTAATGTTTATGGATTCAGTTTTCTAAAAGAAGAATCAACTTAAACAGAAAAAGCTTTAAAATTTAGCTTTCAGTAAAGTATTGAAAAAAAAAAAATTTATTAACGAATCTGTTTTTTAGCCGCTGATGGCTTAGTGGTTAATGTTTCAGACTATCGATGCTGGGTCCCCAGGTTCAAGCCTGGGCTGATCTTTCAGAGATGGTGTGATTTACTAACAATCGCTGAATATCCGCCGTGCATCGGACGAGCACGTAAAGTGACGGCCCCAGGCTGGACCCACTGGTAAAATGGGTATCCTTTCCTATGTCCCCCCTGAAATTCTCTCACCCATCTATGTGCAATATCGTACTTGTACGGTGGCGCCATCTACTGAACTCTAATCTCACTACAAACTGTTCTGTCAAAGTCGCTAGACTTGCTCACATTCCTTCCGTTTCTGTGTCCTGCCCAAAAGGCGATCTCGCTGTAGGTGGCTGGGACCTAAACTCTACTCCCTGTGGACGAAAGTCCTACATGAAAATGACAAATTCTGCATTTACACTGTGTCTGTCTGTTTTTTTTTTTTTTTTTTTTTTTTTGATGCAGTGTTTTTTTTCACTTCGCTTTTAATTAAGCTCTTTTGAAAAGCGAGTTCAATTGCATTATATAAGGAATTCTTAAATTCCATCAAATTTTTTCTAATGTAATGGAGGGAGTGATTAACGCTTTCCAACCGTTGGTTTAAAGAAGCGTATATGCTCCACCTCTGTCCGGCTGTCTGCCTTTCCGCACGATAACTCGCGGAAAAAATATTTCAATTTCGATGAAATTTCAATATGTAGTAGGGGACTACTTGGGGACGTACCCTATTGAAAATGGGTCAAATGAGGTCAAAAGTCAGGACATAGGAGTGGGAGTCATTCCAATGCCCTTATGCGTCATAATTTTCGTAACAATGATTCGATTTCAATGAAAGTTTAGTATGTGGAAGGGGACCTTCTGGTGACAAATGTTATTGAAAATGGGCGAATTGGTATCAAAGGTCAGGTCATAGGAGTGGGATCTATTTCATTGCACTTATGCGTCATAACTTGCGTAAAAAATGGTTCAATTTCAATGAAATTTTAGTATGTGGTAGAGGACCTACTGGGGACGAACCCTATTGAAAATGGGCGAAATTATGTCAAACGTTAGGAAAAAGGAGCGGGATGCATTCCATGGTCCTTATGCATCGTAACGTGCATGAAAATGGTTCGATTTCAATGAAATTTTAGTATGTGGTAGGATACCACCTAGGGACGAACCTTATTGAAAATGGGTGATATTGAGTCCAAGATCAGGAAATAGGAATGGGATTCATTCCATTGCCTTTATGCGTCATAACTTACGTAAAATGCTTCGCTTGAGACAAAATTTTATCATGTTTTTCTGGAAGTATATTTTGTTGAATATCATCGAAATGGAGTTAAAGGTCAGGCATATGAGCGAGAATTATTCTACAGCTATATTCCTCTAAACTTGAGAAATAACTTGAGTAATTATTTCTGGTATGTTGGAAAGCCTATCACACTCAATGCATTGCATGATTTTACTAACTTGTTTTGAATATTAAAACATAAACTAAAGATCTGTGATACCACAAACTAATCCTTCTCTAATTCTGACTGTTGATCAGCTAGATCTCTTTTTCGCATGCGTACTTCTCTTCAGCGAAAATCTGGAGAGGTCTCGTGTTACGTCATGTTAACGTCGTAGGTTTACTGTGTCGTTTTTTGGCAGATTTGAATCCAGTATGCGGCTATTTGCATATCACATCCATAACAGTTGATGTAGGACCGGCAATGTTGCTGAAATATCCCGCACGAGTTGATTCCTTATTTCGCACCGTATTGTCAATCGGCTACGGAAATCAATTATTCCTGTCGATCGAGACATCTTGCATTCACACTCATCCTATTGCTGCGGACATACGAGTACCTATAGGTAGGTCTGTGACGTGGCGCTTTCTTACGATTCAGATATTTTTTCTTTATTGGGGTTATAACGATCACCGTAAGCAACTCAATAAACTATAAGCAGTCTCTTCCCTAATTTACGATTACTGGTTCCAAGGATTGGTAAGAGCCAGTGCCGTAAGACGAACACAACATCCATGCCTCACAGGAATTCGAACCAGGACCCATCTCGAACGCCAGATCTTAGACAACTGCGCTACCGGGAAACTTTAGATATCAAAAGAGAGGTGTCTGAATCTTCACTATTCGTACAGAGATGTCTGAACATCAATTATCAAGCAGTTAATGTCCATAAGTTAAAATAAACCAATAACAAGTTTATATCTGTTTAAGATGTCGAAGAGAATAATAAATACACAGTTGACATGGATTAGGAACATCAATAATGGTTTGGCAGTTTGTCGTATGTGAGTCTGGAGATTGTTAAGGCCGCTGTGGTACAGTGGTAGCATGCTCGGCGCGTAACTGGAAGAATGGGCTTGATTTCCGGTAGCGGCCGATAAAAACTTTTCCGTGACTAACTTATAAAAGTGGAAAGAGTGATGTCTTCGATTTGTTGTCGGAGAGAATGTACGTTAAAAATTTAAAGCTGTTGCAGAGATCAAACATTTGCAATATTATGTAGAGCTTATATTTTTTTATAAGAATGTGTACATGTTGCAAAGGTGAAGCAAAGAAATTTTCCTATTTAAAATTTGCAGAGTGTGTTAAATTATTGTTAGATAACACCTTAAAGAAAAATTTCTCCCATTTGTTTTACCTTAAGCATATAAATAAATTTCAATCGCTGAACAGTTAAAAGTAGAAAATAATTCACGTCTACATAATTTTCTTCCGCTTTTATAATTACGAAATGCTGATTTTGTTAAAATAACAATGAACGAATATCTGACCTCATATACATTTTTTCTTTTGATCTTTGACATAATCTTTCCAATTTAAACTGCATTATGCCATAAGATGTTAATCGCATGTCATATAAAATTTTTGTTTTAGACTGTACAAATGAAATTTTTTAATCTGTTCGGTAAATTTCGTAGCCGATGTGATAAAGTGAGCTGTGTAGCAGATCTGGTCAAAATGATCCTAATGAATTGGTATATTTAGATTATTAGAAGGACACTTGCTAAAGTCGACACCAAGCTTAGTAGATACAAATCTCACCTAAAGTTTCAATTGCGCAACAGAAATATTGGACTTTGTGAGAATAATACAGTGAGTGGAAAACTACTTTTGAAAAGTAGCAAGCCACTGTTATAACTACATTCTTAAAACGTATCTTGCTACAGCTACAACTGCTTTTTCCAAAAAGTAGATTCTTCCACTATTTGTGCTGAAAAGTAGCCCTTTTCTGTGCTTTTTCACTACTTTTTCTTCATTTAGTAGGGAATTAAAAAATGCAAATTCTGAACATGATTTCATATGTGCATTTTTACATACCGCATTCTCGGCTAAATAACAAAGTAAACTGCACACGTATTGTTTCTTATTATTTACCTCAGCTGTGACAATCACATATAACACATTTTATGACATTCAGCGGCTTATATTCCAGGAAAAATGTTATTCTCTAGAAACTCGAATAAAAAGACTATCAAAAAATACTTGAGGAATTATTTTCTTTACAAAGAGGGTCGAATCTCGCTACCAAATGTCATCGTCGATATTGTTAGCTGAAGCATCAGTACACGCTGTTTTCTCAGGCTGGCTGAGAAGACTTCCTGCAAATAGCATGGAGTAACGACTATAACTGATAAAAAAACAATTTGGCTAACTTTCATAATGCAACCCGTGTCTACTACGTGACTGCAGGACAAACACTCTTAACCCTCCTGTTCCAGCCAATAACATTCCAGGAAATCCAGAAACGGAATATGATTTGTAGATTTTTCTCTTTACTCTTTTTAATTAGCAGGAGTAGTGTAATTTTCTGTTACAAGCTACTATAGTTTGTATCATGTTACTACTACAACTACTTTTTTTAGGACATATTTTGTAAGAAAAGATCGTGCTTATGTTATCGGTTTGTCCGTCCGTCTGTACCCACGGTATCTCTGCAACTATTAGTCCGATTTGAAAATTCTATTTGCAACCGGAAGCTTCAAATATGCGAATGACGATCCTGTATTTCGTTTTTTTTACGATGTACAATTTCGCCGCTAGAGGGCGTAAACGCATATGATGTCGAATTCAAAATTACGTTTTATTCTATATTATTGCTTCTAATCAACCTCTTGAAAAAAATCTTTTATTTTTCAATTCCATTTATGTCGAAGAGTATTTTAGATATAGTTTATCTTTCAAATTACGCAAATATTTCCGCTAGGGGCAGTAAAAGAAAATTACAATTTTCCCGATAACTCTTCTTCTAAAACTCTGATCTGGAATTTTTTCAGCGGATACATCTCCTGATGGAAAATATTTTGCATATAATTTCGAAGTTTTGGTAAAGAATACTTTGCCCACCAGGGGCGTAAGTGTTAATTTTTGCTTCTGATGTATTTGCCATAAAATCTGAGCTTCTAAAACATCGATTAAAAAAATTCTTTCCTGGACTGATGCCACTCACATCGATAAACCTTTTCGGAATATTTTCTTCCTAAAATATTCCAGTTTCTCCGCCAGGGGGCGTAGAGGTATATCTTATTTTTGTCAATATCTCTACTTCTAGGAGTCCGATTTGAAAAATTCCTTCTTTGTTGGATAGTGTTTCAGTTTGGCATGTTTTCATATAATTTCAAAATTTTCAAGTGATTCATAGACTTTCCGCTAGGGGGCGTAGCGGTAAATTGCGTTTCCCCCTATGTCTCTGCTTCTAATTCTCCGATTTGAAAAATTATTTCTGCACCGGATACAGCTCCTGATGGGAAATTGTTTGCACATAATTTCTAATTTTTGTAAAAAAATGGTTTGGCCATCAAAGGGCGTAAATCTTAATTTCCGCTTCTGATGTATATGCAGCAAAGTATGAGCTTCTAAATCTCGATTGAAAAAACGTCGTTTGTAGACTGATCCTACTCATGTCGACAAACCTTTTAGAAACATTTTCTTCTTAAAATAGTGCATGGTTTCTACGCCAGGATGCGTAAATATGTATCTTATCTTTGCCAATATCTCAACTTCTAGGAATCCGATTCTAAAAATTCTTTCTTTGTTGGATAGTATTTCTAGTGTGACATGTTTTACCTATAAATTTAAAATTTTCAAGTTATTCATAGACTTTCCGCTAGGGGGCGTATTGGTAAATTGCGTTTACTCCTATATCTCTGCTTCTATATCTCCGATTTGAAAAATTCTTTTTGCACCGTATACAGCTTCTGATGGGAAATCGTTTGCATATAATTTCTAATTTTTATAAAAATGGTTTGGTCACCAGGTGGCTTAAGCAACCTTGGTAATCATTGGCACCCTTTCATGTCATGCAACCCCTCCAAAGGGTGTGACCTCTTTCAACTCGACAATGCGTCACCGCACACGTCACAGTGGCTCGATTATGGCGGGAGAAACTGTACTATTATTCGCCGGATTTAAACGCAATCGAACACATTTGGGACGCTATTAACCGTGTCGCCAATGTCAAGGAACATCCACCGTCGAATATTATGGAATTGTGGGAAGCTCTTCAGGAAGCATGGTGTGCACTGTCTCCACAGTACTACAAAGATCTCGTGGAGTCCATCCTTCTTGGAGTTACTGCCGTTATCCGACCGCGAGGAGAAACAACTCGGTGTTTCAGAGGTATAACATTTTGTTTGGCACTTCAGTGTATTTCTGACAAACAATTTAAAATAAATTTCAAAAAATGTATATCCCGGCAAAGAAATATCTTCCATGATTTAAATGACAGAGAGAAATAATCATAAATCTTGTGAACTATTTCATTATTAATCAATCGCTTAAAGACAGCAGCGTGTTCCTTTTCATTTTCTGTGTTATTTGCGTTGACTGTCTTTTCCAAATTTAAGATAACCATGTTTTTGCCACTCTCGCACATCCAAACTTGTGTTTTTTACAAAATATTGTCGAATTAGCAAATGTAATTTAAAAACCTTAATCAGTATTTCTTCTGAGTGCAAATATCTTTTGACGATGAGTGTATATCAGTTTCAAAAAATATCTCCCTTGAGGTACGGCATTAGGCAATGTTATATCAATTGTACTCAGATGGTCATCAAGCGAAGCCTTTACTCTGAATTTGTAATTCACCAAAAAAATTGGCTGACAGTCTTTGAAATTTTTCTTCGAGTTAGTGCCACATTAAACTACCGTATCTCTTTCAGGATTATCTAATAAATGTATTCGACAGAAGAGAGAAATCATTGGCAAGTATTGTAGTAGACCATTCGGATTCAATTATATACCATTGCTTCAGTAAATGTCTTATCTTCTTCAATTTGTATGCTAAGCCATGAAATTGAGTTCTGCACCATAGTATCGATTTGTTCGTTATTTCATTTTTTACACATATCCTATTCGAAATTAAATACTGCTCTGAAATGTAAGATTTCCTTTAATCCTATGCCTTCATTTTCTTTCTTTGGTGACAGAGCTAATTTCTTTGTCCTGCAATGCTTGCGGAGCGAAGGCCTTACATAAGAAACGGACATTAATACACTAAAGTGCTTGAAGGGAAAATAATTGGAAATACATTCATGGATACCATTTCATCTGAAATAAATTGCTCCCGAAACAAGTTTCTATATTTCATATATTTTCAAGAACAAACAGTACATCGTTTAAAAAACTTAGTAATCAGATTGCAAATTTCCTGCAACCCATAAAAACCTAATGGATAACTTTTTGTTATAAACTGACATTCCCAATTTTTCTCACCTCACATAATGCACTGTACATTTATTCTATCTCCTGACTTTTAAGTCAGCTTTTCAAGTAATCCACAAAGCTTCAAATGGGTAAGTTGCGACTAAAACATATTATGTTATTAGCATCAAAAGAAATAACAAAGAAATGATTGCTTTGATAAAGAAATTCTCAAGTATGGAATATCATAAATTAGATAAACAAAACCATTTACCTGTTGCATTTCTTTTTTATATACTCTGTATAATCAAAAGAAAACTGACGCACCTTTCACAAAGCGGGTTGAGCATGTATGTCAGCCCATAAGTATATAAATAGATGAAAGCGAATTAAGATTTAGCTACGTATGGATGTTTGTACTAGTTACAGAGTTTTATTCAATTGTATGCTGCTATATATTCAGGAGTTATATTTACCAAAACTAAGGAAACAATAAATGATATGTGGATATATTTCTTGAGATTTCAGCAAGAGCAAAAATACTTTTTAATTGTAAATCATTCATCCTGAAACAAATGGTACTTGAACTTCTGATCTTCGCTAACTATGCGCTACTTATTTACTCATAAAATTAAGTATTTATCATATCATTAAGAATAACATTTTGTTCTTCATGGTGAATTGCATTGATATCTGCATCTACTTTAACAAGTGGATGTTGTTAGGAATGGTGGAATGAGTTGAGGAATTTGTAATTTTCAGAACTACAGAAATTGATGCTATGTCCGAAATTATTCTCAAGAGACCTTCAATACACGTCAGTTTCTCAGCATTGTGGTAGCGTTATTCTTGGTCCGTCTTGGTTTGTAACGGAAGTTTCTATGTGCGTCGTTCCATATCTTGCCGAGGTAGTGAACTGGTGCCTTCGTTTGCTCGGATATTAAACATTGCCCTCTTCTTATCGTGGTGTCGGTGTGCCCAAATTGTGTCAATTACCAAAATATAAATTTGAAAAGCGTTTCTTTAGAAATCGGATCAGATATAAAATAAACGAAATTGCAGGAAAACTATCATCTTTAATGGACAATTTACATGACTGTGAAGCACATATCTATGCAATATGCAGAAAACAAGAAAATGGTTACGTTTCAAAAGTTTAGTGCCACCGATCAATGATGTGTTTCCAGAAATGCCAGTGGGTTTGCCAATGTTAGCCATGCGAATAAATTTTATCAGTTTCAATACAATTAATTAAAATATTCTGCACAGTTTTAGATTTAAATCCGTCATGTGGAAATATTATTTTACGATCACCGTAAGCCCGTTTTACTTTTGTAACAAACGTAGCGGCATCCGCTGTCTTAGCAGCTATCGTTATTTTGTGCTTATCATTTTTGAAGGAGTCTGACTTTCTATCTTTTATACCTTCTGTTTTCCACCCAGCACCACAGTCGCATGTAGAAACAGGTATACTATAGATAATAACTGCCAGCTAAAGTTAGAAATATGATCACCTTTCTTTCAGGATCTTGCTTTGTTATTTTTCAACTTAGCAATGTGTGATTCCGATGGGGAAAGATTATCTCAGCTGTGTTGTTGTTGTCGGAATCTTAGATATATACCGCGCTCATTTTATCAGCCAATGGTGTGCGTGTAAATGGGGAGGAGCCTGTGATCTTTCAATGTCGCCTAGTAAATCGACTTATTTTGCCCAATAAACGCATCCCTTAATAGTAGTAGTTCGATTGAATTTAAAATGATTAAGGAGTCAGTCTCGTTCAATTCTATATGTTTAGAAACATGAACGTCTCAGAACAGCCGTGGCTTCGTATAGCAGAATCAAATGTTAGCTATATATAGAATTTGATTTCTCATTTTTTTGGTGAAACTTAATTATTAACACAACACTCGTAACGAAATTACTTGTCTTACGGTGCCCGTATGATGCCAATCATAACCAGGAAATGTAATTTTGAAACACGTCTAACAACATTCCGATTGACATTCGATTAGCAAAAAGGAAACATTTCTGAGAGATTTGCAAAGTAGGCCTAAAACGATTTAACGGAAAATAAAAAACACATCAGCAAACTAATGTCGGAATATACAAACCGGGTATGTGGTTTTCAAGTAAATATTTAGCTATACGAAACTAAATCCCATAATGTTTTGGCACAATGCCAAACTTATTTAATATACTATCTCGGATATGTGCGCATACAATACAAAACAGAAGTTATTGATTAATTATAATGAATGGGATTACGCTGATGATACAGAAGACTGAATAGTGTTCACTTTCCGAACTTACACACATTACCGCTTAATTTTACAGATCAGATGTTTTGAAACTTAAAACAACCTATTCAAAGGCGAATTTGTAATTGAGAAAACTCCACCGCATTTTACAAAAAATTGTGTAAAATTTTTATAAAAAAAAAAGTTCTAATAAAAAACTGTAAACTTCGTTAAATACTTTTTTGCTCTAATAAGAGCATTTTTGAATATGTATTAAAATACATTTAAAACGCAACCTTGTCAAGTATTCTCTAAATAGCATAACACCGAGGACATGCTGTCTAACATGAATGAAAATTTAGTATGCAATTCTTAATTGCTGATAATCATGAAGGATTTCGCAAAACTCGGGATATTAAATACTTCTTCCAAGAAATTACTACCATTTTTTTATGTATTCCTTCTGAAAGCCTTACAAATTGAAAAATAAAATTAAAAATGAGGTAATTTACAGAATTTTTCTGCCCAACCGGATGTACGAAGTGCACCCAAAATGTATTTGGAATGGTTACATAATTTCGGAATCGCGAAGTACACCAGAAAGTGGTTTTGCACAGGTTGACCTTAGAAGCTACTAGGCAGGTGTACCCTGAATCACGTGTCCACTTCTCCACTTCTCACCTGGCTTTTGATAATAGTGCTTTGTTCTTAAGTGTGTGAATCTGTTCGTCGCATTTATTATGGCGGAAAATATTGATCATCGAATATACACCAGGTTTACTGACTTAGGGAAAATTGGTAAGACACATACTTAAAGTTAAAAAAGTATTTGTAGAAATTTATGAGTCGTGCACAAGTTTATGATTGACTTAAACGTTTTAAAGATGGCCGTGAAAGTGTTAAGAGTGATCATCTGTCTTGAAGGAGCGAAACAAGCAAAAGTAAAACCAATGTCGTAGGCATGCGCACAGCTGAGCGAGAAAATCCCAGAATCACTATTCGTGAGTTATTCGAAGATTTCAGCACTAATTTCGGTTCATCTCAGATTCGAACGGACGATTAGGGTATGAAACGCATCTCAGCCAAATTTGGGACAAAACTGCTAACAGATGCAGAAGAACAGGCCAATTTCCTCCCTGCTAGTGATAATTTTGAGTGCATGGAAAACGACAAAAATTATTTAGAAGCTGCCATAGCTGGTCAATAATTGTACGAATATGGATATAACCCCGAAACTAAGGCCCATTATTCAAAATGCAGGACATGAAACTTTTCCAGAACGAAAAAGCACGACAGAGCTGCAGCAATGTCAAGACGATGCTCATAACTTTGTTCAATTATGAGGGAATTGTTCATCACGATTGCACTCCATCAGGCCAGAAAATCAAAAATGAGCACTTCTGTCAAGTTTATCGGGGTTTGAGGGACGCAGCTCAACTCACAATGTCGGCATTCAATGAAAGTGGCGAGTGGCATCTCCACAATAGCAACGCTCTTGCCCATGCATCGCAGATAGTGCAGCAATATCTTGCTAAACATCGCATTGCGCTGCTCTGACCACCAGTCTCGTCTGATACCTCTCCCTGCGACTTTTTATTTTCCCAAATTTCAAATGCCACTTAAAGGGGTAAAATATTTCAATATATTAAGGAGATACAACAGAATGTGACGAAGTAGTTCTTTGCTTTTTCATAAGACTAAAACAAATGACTCTAGCAGCAGGGGAAATAGCTATGGTCGGTCTGCACCAGCATGATTGATCTACGTCGACACCGATCATCTATAAACTTAGCAGTGAGAGTCTCGTTAAGGGGGTATTGAAAATAACTTTTTTGTTTCCATTTTTTTCCAAATTAAACCAGTTTTATCCTCATCCCAAAGATAAAGTACAACATTAACTATGACAATACCGACATGCCTTTCTTGGATTACACAAAAAATAACTGTTTTTGTTAAGAAATTAGGAATTCCGAAGAAACCGGAAGCACCGTTGTAGCTTTAACATTGTGGTCAGTGGCTTCCGTTTTCCGACCCCAAAGAAATGCAGGAAAACGAATTTTACATAATTTACTTCAGAGAATCGAGAAAGTAAAATTATCGAATATAAAACATATTCAAAGGTGTTTAAGAATAGTGTAAAATTTCGGCTTGTGTATTTCACGAACCTCCTATTTCAAAAGAGCCGTTCTTACAAGTAAAACTGTTGAACTGGCTCAGGTCCGCTTCACAAGTTATTTCATTTAGTTGGATTGCACTCCGAGCGCATGCGCGTGGACAATGCCCCGAAGGCGAGCCGAGGCACGTGTCCACGAATAGTCCACACGAATTGTTAGGGACAAACTAAAAAAGAAATTCTCGCCTTAGAAAGTTGGCGCTCAAAGCAGTTTCTTTCATTCTGCGTTCCTTCATGTTTTCGTCACGGTTGTGTTAAGCTCAAAGCTCTGCGTCTGCGAGTTAGTTCCCTTTAGATAGTTTACATTCTATTCACTTATAATTATTTTAGTTAGTTTATGCAGTGCGCCTACTGCACTTGTAAAGAACGTTATAATGTCCTTAAAGAGGAAACACAGTGTCATGTGGAAACATTATACTGAAGAGCGTGATGGAAAGTAGGCAAAATGCAAATATTGTTCACAGCTGATTAGCAATGCAAATGACTTAAACGGAAATTTCGGTCGCCATGTGAAGCTTAAACATACCTTAATCCCTCTCACATCTGAACGACAACCACCTCAAACCTCTGAACTACACAGTTCAACTTCGCCAGAAGATATCCATGCTGCTTCTATTACGACATTTCCTTTCCCATCGACCGAGTCTGCAATTACTCATTTGTTTCTAGGCCCCCATCAATCCGTAAAGTGGAACAGATTGATAAAAAAGTTGCCAAAATGGTGGCTAAAAGACACCATGCTCTACGAATTGTTGATGAACCGGAAGTGCAAGCATTAATACAAATGGTATCCCACTGTCCGGATTATCAAGTTTCCACTAGGAAAACGTTATCTGAAAATTTATTACCCAAAGTTTAAATGAACTGATGACGGAAATCAAAATGAAAGCACACGCTGCTGCAGCATTGTGCCTTACTTCTGCAATAATACAAGTTATATTACGATAACAGCACAATTTCTGGATAATTCTATCAACTTTGCTCTGCCTTGATTGGTTATATAGAATACAACGATAGACACACCAGTAAAAATATGTGCGATTTAATTAAAGACACTATGGAAGAGTTGCAGATATTCCATAAAATTGCTGCTGTAGTTAGAGAAAACATTATTGCAGCAGTTAAACTAGGTCAGTGGCGATCTATTGGATGCTTTTTACATTTGCTTAATCTGGTGATGCAAAAACCTACCGAAGAAATTATCTGTGTCCTTGTTAAAGTAATGTCATTTCTGGAGTACTTTAAAAGAAGTTCACAAGGACTAAAAAATTAATAGAAATTCAAATACAAAATAATTGCCTGCATTAAAACTAAAACAAGATGTATCAACTCGTTGGAACTCTAGATGTGATACGTTAGATCGTGTGCTAAAGATAAAAGATGCCGTTATCCCCGCTGTAGCGTTCTTGTGCAGTGATCATTTCTTAGATCAACAAGACTGGGACGTCATAGTGGAGGTGCTACAAATTTTAAAACCTTTTTCTGAGGTGACTGTCAAAATTTGTTCCGAAAAAAAAGTGACCTTGTCAAAGGTAATTGTTTTTTTGTAAACTGATTCAAAGTTCCTTTCTTAAACGCGCCCCGAAAAATAATAAAATTATTGCATTAAAATCTGCTTTACAGAACGAAATGTACACTAGATTTCGACATGTGGAACAAAGTCGCCGCGCGGAATCCGTTGCCATTTGGGCCGTTCGAACAGTACGGTGTGAACGTGTTGGGAGCAATGAACACGGAAAGGAACTGGGACACGGCGGGTTGGCTCCGGACGACCAAGACACACCACCAGCAGAGAAGACCATGGGATCGTGAGAACGACACGCACAGATGCAACAACGACTTTGTCCAATATTCAGAGACATGTAGCGGCTGTACAAAGGAGTCCTGTAAGACAGAATCATTTCCAGATGCCTGGCAGAGGTGAATCTGCACTCTCGATGGCACTTAAGTTTTCTGCCATTAACACCTGATCATCGTCGTCGCCGATGGCAGTGGTATCAGCAGCGAGCAACGTGACATGTTACGGACTTGCGACGTATAGTGTTCAGCAAAGAATCCCGCCCCTTTATGGAAACCAACGACCACCGTGTCAGAGTGTGGAAGACCACAGGTGAGCGCTACAATCCCAACATCACTGTACAGCTGCACACGTCCTGAACTGCAGGCGTGATAGTCTAGGGAGCCATCGCGTATGACAGCCGTACTTCCTTCGCAGTGATCCTAGTGACGTTGACAGCCAAGAGCTACGTAAAGGAAATCCTGTGGCTCAAAGTACCGCCTTTCGTGGCGGGGAGGCGCGGTGCCATTTCCCAACAAGATAACGTCTGTCGCACAAGTCTCGGCTTTTCCAGCACTGTTTACGTCATGCTTCGCCGCTTCTGTGGCCTGCTAGATCACCTGATCTCTCGCCGATAGAGCACGTGTGTGACCAGATGGGACGCCAGCTTTCTCTATGTCCCAGTGTTCGTGATTTAGAGCGTCAGTTGCAAGACGTGCGAGTCAATCGATCCCAGGATAACATACGACGTTTCTTTTACTCCATACCGGACAGTATCACCGGATTTATTCAAGCACGAGGCGGTCCAAAGCAGTGCTAATGCTGACCGGAATGTGTACCGTATCTCCGCGGAAATCGTTCTGATGCAGTATAATTGTAATCACTTCTAGCCGTGCTTCTAACCGTACTCTAATAATTCAAACCCTTTTGTTCTTCATCGGAAACACCAGCAGATGCTTCTGTTGTCAACTTAACGCATCGCTCCACTCCCTGATTGTGACAAGGGAGATGTTGCGTACCCAATCGCTTAAGAATGTCCTTACAGTCACTGTTGCAGAGATTCATTATTTCATCGTTGGTTAAATGAGGAGTCAATGGCGGTTCCCTTAAGAAGCATGATTGCCAGTCAATTAGGTCAAAATGATCGTCATCCTGGAAGTTGAACTCAGGAATTTCAAATAAACAGATTGCATCGCAGTTTGGTGCCCTTGCTCTAAGGATCCTGCGAAAACCAAGTTCTCTGATGTTTCCTCTCGTCTGTGACGTAGTCAGAAGTATTGTTTCTGGATGGGCAAAACAGCCATTCTTTTAATTTACGTTTTCCAGAACGCTCTTCAAATCCTGGGTGAGATATCTGGATGTATGGGTGGCGTTCCACAGATTCCGTGCTCCATGATGGCTAGGAGCGTGTGATCTTATAAGTGAACCACATGAGCGCATAAACCTGACAAAAAATTCTACCAGAAATTTAAGTTAATCGGAAGGCTGCGAAGTACTAATATAAAACGCAAAATATGAATAGCCGTCGTATGCCACCGTGCATGGCTAATTTTCCCGGTGCTTAGTACTAAGCTTGGTGACCACGTCGGCGTTGTCACAGAGTGACTAATGTCCCACAGGTATTTCTGAGACGTGTTAAGATCCCTTGCAATTGTTTCATCACGTTCAGAAAACCCGCTTCAATTGCTTAAAATTTCAAAACCGGTAGATTTTTGCAACTCTCTAGCTGTTTCCCGATTTTCCCCTGAAAATGTTTTTGGGCCAGTCGTTTGGCCATCCAAATGTTGAATTAACTGAAGGAATGTCAGCTTGTTTCCGTGCAACTGCCATATGCTCCACTGAAAATGTTTTTGGCAGGCTAGCTCTAGAATGCGAATGCTCCTCATTTAAACCCAGTATTAACGACGGTTCCGAAGCACCTTATCAGCAACAGTTTGCTTAGGTCGATATTGTTGGCATGTAAGAAATATAGCAGACATTTGGCAATATCCTTTGGGATGGAAGATGTAGGAGTGGTATGCCCAAGATATTTACTTCCAGGTTCTTCCAACATAGTCATGTGTTCTTCAGTAATAGTTTTTTTTGAACAGCTTTCCTGTTCTTTCTTCATACATCATGGTTTGGGCCTTACGCCCGTCGAAATATAGCCCTTTAATAACTTTACAAGCAGTCAGGTTATCGTTTTGAAGCTGTTTTCTGTAGGGTTTTTGTTTCTGCCTTCTAATTTTGTGCCTACCTATAACACTTGAAGTATCAGCTTCAGTTAACATTCCCACATCTTCCAAGAGTGCACGTGCAATGATAGTTCCATACATCCAGATATCTTACCCCAGGATTTGAAGAGCATTCTGGACCGCGTAATTCAAAGGACTGGCTACTTTGGCCATCCAGAACCATTACTCCTGGCTACGATCAAGGGACGAGAGGAAACCTCAGACAACTTCGCTTCCTCAGGAACCTTAGAGTAAGGGCTCAAAACTGCGATGCAATCCGTGTAATTGAAATTCCTCCGTTCAACTTCCATGGGGAGGATTATTTTGACCTAATTGACTGGCAATCATGCTTCTTAAGCGAAACGCCATTGACTGCTCATTTAACCGACGATGAAATTATGAATCTATGCAACAGTGACTGAAAGGACATTCTTAAGCGATTGGGCACGCAAAACATCCTTTGTCACAATCAGGGAAGAAACGATGCGTTAAGTTAACAACAGAAGTATCTGCTGCTGTTTGCAAATAAGAACAAAAGGATTGATTTATTAGAGTACGGTTGGAAGCACGGCAAGTAATGCCAGCCTTCGAAAGTAAGTCAGATTTCCGTATAAAAATTAATAAAGAACAGGAATTTGAAGATTGAAAAAGAAGAATTAAAGTGATATGCCCTAATGGATGGGTGGTTGGGTTGGGCACGGGTAGAACTCGCTGTGCAGCCACCTCATCATGATGAGTTCTTTGGTTTTTTCTGAAACATGAAAAATATGAAGATCTGCACTGTGTGCAGTGTGCACTACTGCACATTTGCACAATATGTTGTGCTTTCAGTGCAGTAGTGAACACACACTAACACAATTAGGAAATCAATCACATGGGCAACAGTAGGTGTGAAAGTATTGTGATTTTCCTTAAATACGGAGTATTGTTGCATTAAATCCTAACTATAAGATATTAGTTGCTTTGCCTGAAAAATTGCGCACATCTTTTAGGTACCAACAGATAGTTTTTACGCACTAGGGAAAGTCTGTAACAAACACTGTTCTTTTCTCACAACGGACATGAAGATGTGACGATTTTACCCAAATATCGAAATTTTGGAGGTAAAGTGGAACCGTAAGATATTATTTAAATTTCGCTAATTGTTTTGCACATAGTGTACATAGCAATGCACAACTTTTCCGCACTAGGACATATCGAAATTCGATTTTTTTATGCTCCGGCCTACTGTACAGGTCTGATAAATATTTCGATCATAGCCATTGAAATTGTGATAATTCATAATTGGGCAGTGAAATAGTTCATATTTCTAGATTTTCTGTTTTGATATCACAATTAGTTAGTCCATCATATCATGTTATTTCAAACCATCTTACACAAGTGCAACGATATTATGTGTGACGAAGTGAACCGACACATTCCTGCTCAAAATATTACGCCGACCAACTGAGACAGTCTACTGAAACACTCCACCCGTACTCCGACCTTCCCAGAGCCTTAAAGCTTTAACACCACAAAGCGTTACTACTAGAAATTTCAGGTCAAACGTTGTTAACATAAAGGAAAGTTGTTACATAGGTTTCAAAAAATTTTCTTTCCTGAGGAACAGAACAAATATATTTATTTATAAATATTTTTACAATTAATAAAGTGTTACCTATTTATTCACTTAGTGGATTGTAAGAAACTTCAAAATACTGAATAAATTTATTTATTAATATCGAAGCTTTAATTTGTTTAACGCGATTTACGTACAGTATTTCCAAGCATTTTTGGAGTAATAGCTATAGTTAAATTAAAATTCCACATGTCAGGATCACGCCCCAAAGTTTTATGCATATATATGAGCTATGCAGCACCAGTTTATAACATTTGGTATAGAAATATCACAGATCAAAATCTTCTAGCACATCACGACGTTACACAATGATAAATGCTTCAAAATAATAAATTTACCGAATGCACAGAAGAATGTAGCTCTTAATGGCACAGAATAACTTTGCTGTTGAAATGATTTTGGCAATATACCAGGTGTCTGAAATCTAACTGTGCACTGAATCAGTTCGACATGGTAATAGTTGGAACCAGTGCTGCACTTACCATGTCAAACTTGTTCCTACGGGAGATGTTAAAAATGGGCCCAAGCACCGACGTCCAGACATGTCTGCACAAGCTTTTGCATATTTGTGAAGACCATTCTTTCCTGAGTACGTGGTGTGATTTGTTGGAAGTGTTTCGTTATTGCAGTATGAAACTGTTGATGCGTATGCGGATTATCTGAACACACGTCCCCTTCAATGCTCCTCACAGAAAAAAGTCAGGCGGTTCCACGTCCGGTGACTAAGCAGGCCACAGTCCCCGAAAGATAATACGATTTCGGAAGAATTCCATCTGAAGGTGTATTGATTTACCAGCGGTGTGAGCAATTTAACTGTCTCCCTGTAATCATCTTCCGTTGATTTACCTTTCCTTCATTTTGGATATGAATGGTTGGATAATCTGGGAACGTTACCGTCCTGAGTTAATGGCCTCACTGAAGAAAATGGGCCTAATAATGTAGAAGTTATGGCACACCTAACACTGACCTTCTGGTTGTGTAGAGGCACTTCCTTAAGTTCGTGGCGATTTTTCAGCTCTCCCACAGACCAGTGTTTTGGCTGTTGATGTTCCCGTACATCAACAGCCAAAACATTTTCACATTTGTAAAGAAAATCACGTCCAGAATATCATCACCTTCTTCACACAGGAACTCTCGGAACCACCTGCAGTACCGAACACAGGTCACGTGGTCTGTTTCTTTCAGCTGATGCACCACAGGCACTTTGTACGGGTGAAAACGCAACTTCATTTTCAGAATATTGTGGTCTGTATTCTTCAGCACATTACCGTGTTGTGACAACCACCTCAAGGACTTGTGTGGACCCTTCCGTATCCAAGCCGGGGTATCCTGTACGGTTTCTTCTGCCGCTGATGGCCTGCCAGGACGGGAAATATCCAGAACACCGCCAGTTTCCCCAAACTTTGCTATGTTCTGACTTACCGCATTACGGCGGGAGACGAAGGAATCACGAAATTTCCTAGGGAACTGTTTATGCATTTCGTTCGTATTCTTGTCATCATGGCTAAAGACATGCTCCAACAAAAACACTGTCTTCAACAGGCAACACCATTACCCTTGTGTCGAGACAAGTGATAAATCGAAACGTCTGCCCCCGTCGACCAAGCACTCTGGAACGACCTTCGCTCCGAATTAGAGCTGCGCGGTCCTCGATGTGGGCGGACAGGAAGGCTACCAGACCAGAGTTCCTCCACGTGGCAGGTCACTTCTACTGTAATTCCATTTAAAATGTCTTTATTACTACAGTACTGCAGTTCGTGCATTCAGTGCACAGTCATTATTCGGACACCTTTAAACCATGAATAAAATAATTGTTATAATGAGATGCCAATTTATTTTTCATACGGGTCGCTTGATGTTTTAGCGGATAGATAATGCCAACTGAAAAGCATTTGAATTAGGATCTCTTATAGGCGGTCTTACGAACACCTGCTGTTTTGAGTTCTGTTCACCTACCATATTAATAAATATGAAACCTAAATGCGCTTCTATAAATAGCAAATTCTTTTTCAAAGAACAACATTCGTTACTCTCATTTTGCATGAATGTTTTTAAATGTATATCTCATTTTGTGATGTTCTATCGTATTCCACGAAATTTTACATTTTTTTCACTTTCTCTTCTGTCGTAAATTGTTTACACGCCATGAAATCTAAAGAACCTCGTTTAAATAACGTTCAGACTTCGGATACGCAACAAATCTGAATAACATATTTCATTAGCAGAATGACCTTCAACAACGTAACATAAGAAATAGTTTCACACAATACACGTTTGTGTGTATACGACGTAAATAATTAACAACAAAGAATAAAGACAGTTATTTAAGCTCCTTTTTTTCTTCTTTTGTTCTGTCTCTGATGTTCTTAGGATTACTTCAAGTTTATCGTATTTGCAAAATTGTTTCAGTGTCGTTCTCAGACAATGAAAAATATTCAGTTTATATATGAAGTTGTATTTTTTACACGAATTTATTGCTCAGGAAACTATTTTATTTAAACAAAACTGAGAGCACGATAAATGTTTTGAACTTGAAGAACATAGAGATGATACCAGACATCAACAGTTCCCCAAAATGGAAATGTGAATTTCTTAACATTTTCTTCTTTTTTTCTCGTCTTCTCCCTTCATTGGAATCCTCGAAAATAGGGTCCTTTTTCCTCTTAGCATCTCATGAAAGCTCTTATTTCGCTGGCAGCTAACTTGTCACAAAGAACTTCAAAGGGTTCCTCATACTCTATATCGGAGACATAGCTTAATTTTTGGCCTAAATGCTTCTAGTTAAACAGAAGTTTCGACTTATCTCAGTCGCTGATAGATGGTATTTTGCCTGATCTGTAAAAAACGAGGAGTTGTTGCTTGCACCTGCGGAAATCCTGCTTCCAAGTTGGATGGGCCTAAAGCAATATCCGGAGTAGGGTGCCAACTGAGATGTGCGGAAATAATAAATTCTGTAGCCGGCACATTTTCTTTCACATTCTACCATATAACAGTTTGTAAAGGAGGCGACTCATATCTTGCAGACGTATTATTATATGTTGTTTTTATACTTTCATTAACAGCAGAGCCAAAATAATTTTCGATATTCTGAATTCTCTTTTTAAATGCCAGAGGCAACAATGATATTTTTTACTAATTATTTTAATTTTCTATGATTCGTAAATTGTTTGGTATAAATGCATGCTGGTGAATACCCGGTTTGCTGCCCAAATACCAGGGAGACACGGACAAAGGATTTTTAAAAAGGTTAAATGCGGAAAACTCTTATTTTGCGAGTTACACATAAAATCTTGTTTGTATAATGGTGTACTAAATTTATTAAGCGCTCAAGATATTTTAATTAATATTCTAGCAGGTCAATTTTGATATTAAAAATGCATTTATTTATATCAATGTGAAATCACAGCCCGAATTAAAAACCGTTGCATATCCGCGTCGATGCTTGTGGTAGAAAATCGTTGTAACTATTGAAGAGTAGAGTCATGCATACTGTTCCTTTGTTTCGACATAATGCACTTCATGTCAGGGTATGAGCTTTCACATAATAAAGGTCTTTGAAAGAATGAGCCTTAATTTTGATATTTGGGTACTTTTCAGTGAACAAACTCAAACAATTCTGTTGCTATTTCTTCTCGAACTTTAATAAATTCATCAACTTGATTGCACATAATTCCTTTTGTTAAATGAGGTTTCCAGAAACACCAATCAGTGGATTTCTGAACAAACATTTGTTTGGTCGGAGTACCGGAAATTATCATTCATTCCTCAGTCCGGGATTAGAAACCGGACACTTCTCAGACGAATGTTTATAAGCCATCGCTTAGACCACTGCGCCACCGGGGCGGCAATTCCCGATTTATTTAACAGCATACGCAAGGACACGGTGGTGGGTCTCCTGATGCCCTTGTTCTAAACCAGTGTTCAGTTTCTGCATTTATCAGGAGAGCTGAAATACCGCATATTCCTCTCCACAGGACAAAGTTCGTGTTTATTTAAATATATTGTGTATGTCACATTTTTGTTTTTCCTCTACAGTACATCTTGTTGCCTTATATTCATGAAAAATCTTCAAAAAGATTGTTTTTGTGGTGGAAGCAATTTTCTTTTTCTTAACAAATCTGCCTCTGCAAACCAAAGTGTATACGTAATGTTTTTTGGTTTAGGGTTATAGGACCACCGTGGACAACTCAGTGGGTTACAAGCCGTAGCGCTTCCCTAAATTAGAGCCACTGGTTCCACGGAAGGCAGACAGAGAGCGCACTAAGACCAATACAACATACATGCCCCACTGGTATTCGAATCCGGACCCCGTGGAAAAACGGTCCTTAGTCAGCGCTTAGAACACTGCGCTGCCTTGTGCAGTGAGCATACGTAATTAGATATTTTATGAATTCTGACAAAATCCGGACTTCGTCAACATTTAAGTAACTTACTTCAAACGGATAATGTATGCGCTCATTACGACAGATATTTCATAACGCGAAACGCCCATGTGACATACACCTAGAGTTTGGTGCAAATCTGAAAATATCACGGTTCCCTGGATGTGTGTGACATCTTGGATGCCAACGTGAACTTGTTCACCGTTCGATGCATTATTTCATTAATGCTGAAGGTATATCTAGACGGCAATCGGATATTTCAAGAAGATAACATGCCGTGTCATAAGGACCGCGTCATCCAGAACTGATGTGCGGAACTCGAGAATGAGTTATTCCAAGGAAGACAACGTGGATAATTCTGATAGAGAACTGAACAAGTTTGAAACCAAAGTGTTTCACACCTGGGGCGTATCAACTTTCCCTTATAGATGTTTATGTAAATTCGACAGCTTTTACAAGGATAGACAACGTCATAACGTTGACAACCTTCCCGGGGCATGTAGACTGTGTGTTATACGTCACACCACTACTATGGAGAATATCCAGAAAATACGAAGTAGGTGGTAATAATGCTTAGCTGTTGCTTATTCACTGGCGGAAAGTGAAAAAAAGAACACCAAGAAGGAGAAGTCTGATACCAACGAAATTTATACAGCATAATAACGGAATACAGTGGATAACGTGATCAAAACATAATGGCAAAATACAGCTGTATTTGCTGGTAAACTGAAAAATAACATTTCAATGTAACATGGTTAGTACGAGGTTAAACCGCCATGAACTGCGTCACACTGTGCAGTTCTGGCAGGGAGTCTGTCGTACAGATGTTGGATGTAAGTTTGGGGTATTAAGTTCCAACATCCTCAAACTGGACGCGTAAATCGGGGATGGTGGTGGCTGGCTGTGGAGACCGGATAAGTCGTTGTCCCATAAAATCCCACACGTGCTCAATGGGTGGACGAATCCGGTGATCGTGCAGGCCATGGAAGTTGTCTCACACCCCGAAGTGCAAGTTGCGTTGCAGTTGCCGTGAGTGGGCGTGCGTTATCTTGCTGGAAAACACCACCATGGACCGGCCTTACAAATGGCACTACAACGGGCTGAATGATGTTGTTGATGTAGGAGGAGCTGTTTAGCGGACCCAGTACAAACACTAGTTGCGTACGGGAGTGATAGTTGATCGCTACATACACCAGGAGACCAGGTGTAGTCCCTGTATGTCGCTCGCGGATGTAAGAAGGGTGGAGACGCTCTCCTGTGCGTCTGCGAACGCGCATACGGCCATCGGAGGCTGCCAAGCAGAATCTGCTTTCTTCGCTGAACACGACAGATCGCCATTGCGTTTTCCAATGCAGACGTTGGCGACACCACTGCAGCTTTTCCTGACGGTGGGCTGGAGTCAGAGGTACACATGCCAGAGGCACACGTGCACGTAGTCCTGCACGTGTATGTCGCACCTCCTTGTGCGGATATACATGCAGCAATACCGTCTCGCATTTAGGCAAATAAATGCCTGATGTTGTTCTGCGGCAGACTGGCTTACCCGTTGTGCCAAATCCGAATAGTGCGGCACGGCGGCAGCCTGCGTTACAACTGCTAACACAAATGCTCAATAGGGGACATCTCGGGTGAGCGGCCGCGCATGAAAGTGTCTAGATATGACATAGGCTCTCCTGGGCAGCCCCCGCCGTGTGCGGGAGGTCATTATATTGCTGGTATAGCGCTCCTGGAATTCTGGCCATTAATGGGAGCACATGGGACCGTAGGATCTCATCCACACACCGCTGGCCGGTCAATAATCCACGCGCCACTACTAGAGGCGATCGCGTATAGTAGGAAACAGCTTCCTAAAACATAATGCCTGCAGTGGGGGAGGTGTGACGCTTGATAGCGAGTTTGGGATTGTGCCGTTGACCAGGGGACCTCCACATTCGGACACGATAAACATCTGTCCCCAAAACGAAGCGGCCCTCATCGCTAAACACCGCACGTCGCCAGTCTGTGTCATTCCACCTCCCTCTGGCCTGGCACCACTGCGCACGGAGCCGGCGATGTTCCGGTGTTAACACACGTGAGGGGCTCTGGAATCGAATATTCCTTTCCGCAAAGCATCGGGAAATGGTTCGTGTGCACACAGGAGCGGGTACAACTTCCTGCGTCGGACAGGGTCTTCGTGGGATCTGCTTATGCCTCTCCATCGGTGGTCTCCCTGGTCCGTTCGCAACCGCCCGCTGTGTGGAAGTGCTGTTACATGACCACTGTTCCCAACACAGTCGGACGGTATGGTAAGAACTATCCACCTGGACGTACATACGTCGCGCCGACCACCCTGCTCTTTTCAGCCCGATGATATGGTCTCTCTTAAAGTCCGTTAATTAGGCAAAAAGGACGTCTCAAGATTCTACCCGGCATACTTTTCACTTTGTACGCTTGCTTGCGTTGGCCGGTGTACTTCGCTTTCATTGGGAATCGACTACACGCCAGTTTAAAAGAGTGCTGGTACGTGCTTGCAGCGCCACCACAGAGTGTGCGGTCATGCGCACTCGCACCAAACGTGGATCATTTGCATACCAGCACGCACTTTAGATGTTTGCAATGTTCCGCTATTGTAGCTCGTTTTCGTCTAGGTGCGAAAATTTCATTGTCCGTGAGTTTATGTAGTTAGTGTCCATATACAGAAAGTGTGTGTTTCAAAATTTTGAACATTCGGTTCATTAAAGAGAATATACACTGACGGAAAAAGAAATCCCAACACCACGAAAAAATAGTTGTAGAGGAATGAAATAGTGTCAATACATTTGTATAGGTAACATATTTAATCGATTAAGTTTTCAAGATCACAGCTTAATGTAAGCGCGAGAAGAGCCATTTTAAATGTGAAATGCTGGTACATTAATAACCGGTGTAACCACCAGAATGTTGAATGCAAGCACGCAAACGTTTATACATTGTGTCGTACATGTGCTGGATGTCAGTTTGTGGGATGGAGTTTCATGCCTGTTGCACTTGGTCGGTCAAAACAGGGACGGTTAATGCTAGATGGGGGTGACGCTGGAGTTGTCGTCCAATGATATCCCATACGTGCTCGATTGGAGAAAGATCTGGTGATCTAGCAGGCCACGGCAACATGTCGAAACTCTGTAGAGCACGTTGGGTTACAACAGTGGTATGCGGGCGAGCGTTATCCTGTTGGAAAACACCCCTGGAATTCTGTCCATGAATGGCAGCACAACAGGTTGAATCTCCAGACCGACGTACAACTGTGTCGTCAGGGTGCGTGGGATAACCACGAGAGTGCTCCCGCAGTCATAGGAAATTGCTCCAAAGACCATAACTCCAGGTGTCCAGTGTGTCTCGACCGCAGACAGGATGGTTGCAGGCGCTCACCTGGCCTCCTTCTAGCCAACACACGGCCATCACTGGCACCCAGGCAGAACCGGCTTTCATCAGAAAACACAACAGATCTCCACTCCGTCTTCCAATGAGCTCTAGTCTGACACCACTGACGTCGCAAACGGCAGTGGTTTGGAGTAAGTGGAATGCACGCTACAGGGCGTCTGGCTTGGAGCTGTCCTTCAAGTAACCGATTTGTAACAGTTCGTTGTGTCACTGCGGTAGCAAATGTAGCTCGAATAGCTGCCGCAGACGCAGTACGATGCGCCACGGCAATACGCCGTACACGGCGGTCTTTCCTCTGAGTAGTGCCACGTCGCCGGCCGCAACCCTGTCTTCTTGAGGCAGTACCTTCCCTTAACCACCGCTCTCAACAATCATGCATAGTGGCTACATTCCTGCCAAGTCGTTCTGCAATATTGCGGAAAGAAAATCCACCTTCTCGTAGCGCTATTACACGACCTCGTTCAAACTCCGTGAGCTGTTGATAATCGCTTCTTCGTCTTCTTAAAGGCATTCTTGACTAAAATCAACACACTACGTCGAATCTCAACGATAACTAACGGCCACGAACGTTACAGCGCGTATTTACAGCAAACCTGCTTTGCATGTTCCGAGGGGCGCTACTAGCGCCACACGTGTGCGCCGAGCGCAACATTTGCATGGACGTCATCTTACAGATGTTCTCTCACCGGCTACCAACTGTTGTTTATCTAACACAACCCCTTTTTGGTGTTGGGATTTTTTTCCCGCCAGTGTATATATAGTACATAAATGAAACAAAAAATATTACTTTATAAATAATATATTTTAACACAAAAAATTAGACAAAAATGCTAATACCATGAGCAGCGCCGAAGGCAGCTAAACCTCATGTAGTAGCTTATATAGAATGAAAATATTACAGAACAGAAATACAAAAATTTCAAAAACAAGTGGAAAATGGAACAGGTTGCCGTCATCAAGAGAGCATCGACCTGTGGAAGTGGCCTTTCTAGTACCAAGAAAACGACAAGGCAAGCCAAAATTGTCGGTTGGTCATGCTCCCTCGGCCACAAAACCTAATTCTAATGAACACAAAAACTACAAGAATCAAATTTATAAAACTAAAAACATAATGAAAAGCTTACCGGCAGAACAAAACCCGCCATGACAAAAGTTAAACAAGACTGAACAGAGCACCCACAAGAAGCCATATATATACACTGATAAAACAGGTGGTCACGGGAAATCAACTACCTGGTAAGCCAAAAAATGTGTGAATTAACAAGATGCAAAACTGTGTATATAGATAAGATCTTCAGCTATTACGGACCCACCAAATAGCACTTTATGTTACCTATATATTTAAAATTGTTATGTCCTAGGTAAATAAAACATGTCAATGTGTAATTTGAAACTCTTGGACACCGAATTATAGCTCAAAATTAAATGATTAAAATGATGTCTTAAGAAATTTTTAGGAAAATTGGTAGATTGCAATTTAGAAAGAAGAGCTTTCAGATTTTTTTACAATTAAGAGCTGTGTAGAGCAAATTTTAGCTATTCTATGAAACTGAGAGATGAGTAGATTGCGATGTATAACCTTTGAAACTCAAAATAGTATCTTTTATCAAAATAAATTCACCACACCTCTTCCCTCCTCGTCCACCTGAACCTCTAGATCGAGGTAACAAACATAGGTAGACGATCTGTTGGTTTTTTCTAGGGTAAGGTCGTCAGGGTACAGGTCAGTGGCGCAACGCAAAAGTCCGGAATGTTAATGACAATGATGCCATCAACATATCTTAGAGCAATCCCAAGTGAAGGATGATTGTCAACATATCTATCCTCGAAAAAATGTAGATAGAGATTAGCCAAACTGCTAGAAAGCGACTGCCCTTCGGGATACCACGAGTTTACACACACACACACACACACACACACACACACACACACTCATACATATATATATATATATATATATATAAGGATTGAATGACAAGTGGAAATCTTAGATTTCCTCGCTCCGCTTTATCTTTTCCATTCCCACATGCTGCAAATTAGTCCCAAGCTCCTAGCAAAGCTTAACAAAGCACTGGAGGAATTTTAATTTCGTGGAAGCGACTCTGGGTTTGTATACTGAAATCCACATATCCAAAGCGAATTAACATTTCGCTATCCTTAATTTACTCTTTCGCTGTCATACACTGCTGCTGAGGATAATCGATCACCACACGGGCACTTATCAACAACTGCAACTCAGCTGCTCCAATCAAAGCTCTAAACTTAATATCCCAGCTTGACGTGGTTGATTGTTTTCCCAACAGTTGGATTTGCTTGGGAATGTTACTTACAATTCCGGTATCGGTAGCAAGCGGGGAAACAAGTTTTAGTGTATTAAAGTGGATAAAAACTTTTTGAGAACTGCTATGACGCAGGAACAGTAATCGGCTTTATCCATCATTTCTATTGAAAACTATATGGCACAAAAAATTGATCTTTCCGAAGCAATGAAGAGGTTTTGGCAAAGTAAAGGCTGACGTGAAAGTTTCATGTAAATAACGCAGACAACTATGTAAGATTTCGTCATATTTTGAGTAAAATTATTATTATTATTATTATTATTAGTAGTAGTAGTAGTATATTGAACTATTTATTTGTAGCGAACCATATAATATTGAGTTACTAACATATCTACTGAACATACTAAGTTGTGATTAGAGCTATTTCTTAATGTATTTTGGTGCTTCTCAGCTAGAAAATAAAATCAAAAGGGGGGGGGGAATTGAAATTTAGCGCATGCCTGTATGGTGCTTGCACTGCGAACGGCCCAGCCAAAGTATATAATATAATAGAAGTGCAAAAATGCAATACACATACTTCAGAGTATATAACACTTTTTAAATAGGAGAAATAATATTTACTTAGTATGGGTTACCGGATCATAAATGATTTTTTTAATTGAGAGAATCATAACCTGTTTTCCTTCATTTATCAAACCCAGCAGCAAGGAAGTAGTTGGCCATAATAATGATATCGTACAATTTGATGGACATTGAAGGGTACACATTTTAAAAACTGCATGTCAATACGTAGCACAATATGAGCACTACAATACGCAAAGGTGGAACTGTTAAGTCTGAGACTTGGCCAGAACGGGATGTGCTCAATACTCCCTGCGAAGGAAGATTACAATTCCTTGCACTTAAAATATGACAGTGTAAAAATTCGTCACCGTTACGTTAAAAATAATAAATGTACAATAAAAATTCGACTTCGTGTTTTTGTATCCGAAAATAGAGACATTGTTTCTGCAAGTTGAGTTCTCATTTCGCAGAATCAAAGATGAATATGAAAGTAATTGTTTCTTTGATTTTTGGCGTATCACAGTGTTAAAAAAACGAAAACTCTAAAAATACTAATTCCAAATTTTTATAATATTTTACTGCTAATACCTTCTGTATTTTGTAGAAGAAGGACATCTTACAAACTTTGAAAACGTGCTATTCAAGGAAATTGGCAAAAAACTGAAGACTTATAGTTTGACTCTGAGGCATTTGATAAACCAGACTACAGCTAGTTTTCTGTCAGCATTGTGTTAAATTTTACTATTGTTTGTGCCAAGTATAAATGAGTTGTAAGTCATGCCTCATTTTCATTGGCACATCTTTGGCAATGCAAATTTCTCTTTTCTATGAGAAAGAAGGAGTTTTTTATTAAGAAGGCAAAATATGTCCTGTGCTGTCTAACTCGCTTTCAGATACTTAGAAAGTATTTATCACTTTATGCTATGCGTTGGGGCCCAAAGTATTTTTGACCAGTAGGGCTTGTTATCACGGAGTCACAATCCACAATTATGTTTGAAATATACAGAGAATCTCATTGTACAATCCAGATTGATAATAATAAGTAGAAGAGTTTTTTGTATCCGAAAAACATTTAGTTATGACAAACTCGAGAATTTCCTTGTCACCAATTCATTGAAATATTGTGTATCACTATTATTAAACGTGTTTTAAAAATAATAAAAGAGGCATAAAGCCAATAAGCGATCACAAGTGTAACAATTTTAAAGTGTATGAAGTAGTTTAATCGTTTATTAATCCTGCTTCTGAAATATGTTTTGTGTTATATGTAATGATGTGCTTTAATGATGGTTAAAGTAAAATATGTGCTAAAATGAATTAATAAATCTATTTCATAAATGTTTTCCGGTATAATGTTCTTCAGAATGGCTTTACTGAAGTGGCATGAATTCATCATCGGGAAAAATTTAAATGACAGAAGGCCTGAATATTAAGTAGATTTGATCTTCCAAAACATCGTACACCGAAGTACATAAGAAAATCTAGATATTAATGTGTAGGGCCTGACTTGGCCTTCATAGTAAACGCAATTCAATGTGGATTGCACCCAATGACGGGCTGTTATGGATGTGGTTAAGCGGAACATGATGCGTCCGTCAACTGCCAAATATTCGCGGGACAAGAACTGATGTTACAAATATTTTTCTCAATCTCATCACCTAAGTGGTCTATAGAGTTAAGCTTAGGTGACTTTGAAGGCCATTTTTAGAGTTTGAAATCAGTCTGGTCATCTTTAACCCACAATATGACGACCCTGGTCAGGTGGCACTAAACATCGTAATGCTGGAAGTAATCCTCTCTATCAGGAAACAGCATGCAAATGTACGAAAAGTGCTTTGCCTGCAACAATAATAAAATACCTCATGTTATCCAGCTGCTGTTACAAATGTCAGATAAAAAAATATTTCTCCAGACCATTACACCATCTCCAACACTTTGTACTGTGAACACTGGATAGCTAGAATCCAAGGATTCGTTCTATGACGCAATTTTCTATCACGTTTAGGAGAGTGTATTGATCGATATTTCGAAATATTCAGAAAGATTTAATTCAATAATATACAAAGATAAATAAATATATTAATATTTTAATATTCAAAACGTGAATCTTAGAATTCTGAAGAGAAAAGTAAAAATTCCAAGAGAGAGAGAGAGAGTGGGGGGGGCAAATACAGATAGACAAGCAGACATGCAAACAGACGGACACAGAGAGAGACAGGGAGAGAGAGAGATTCGAACTAAATGTTCACTGAAAGATGTCATTGATTAATATACAAATAATTATAAATATATTAATATCTAAGGTCAGGTGACGCGCAACATACCTCACCCTCTCCTTCACAAATGTCAACCCCGCCTTCTCATGGTGCATCATATTGCCACTAAAGGCGCTATGACGACCACCAATAGCGGTATACCTATACCATCCGGATTAGAGAAAATTCTATCCCATACTCACTAATCCGCTTGGCCAGCGTGGTGAGCTACGGCCAAACCCCTCCAAATTGACTCTACAACTTAAATATTGGCCCTCAGACTTCGGCAATATTGCAGGAAGGACATAATATCGATGAACAGCCAAAATTTTAGACTGGACTCCAAGTGGCAGGAAAAGAACCAAAATAAAACCACATGGGAGATGGGTTGAAGAAATTCGAAAGCATGTGGGAATAACCTGGAGGAGACTGGCACAAGAAAGACCGTTGTGGAAGAAACTTATGTAGATCTTCGTCCAGCAGGGGATTGATAATGGTTGATAAGATGATAATGCTATTAATATCTTCACATTGAAATCGTGAACCTTAAATTTCTGATAAGGACAAATTTATGTTTGAACAAACGTGGTTGCAACTTCTTAATGCTCCAAATTCCTTTAAAGGCAAAATAGATCCTTTTTGAAAGAATATTCAATGTAAACATAATATAAATTCTGAATTTGCTTGTACCACTTAACATCTCTCATAAAACGTGAAAATTTCTTCGCACTGGAACGGAAGTCGAACCAGCATTTCGCGAAATCCGTTCGAGTATGTTAACTGGAACGGAAATCGGGAGTTGCGAGTTTGATTTCAGCTCCAGGGCGATTAAATTTCCAAGTTTTCTGAGAGATGTTACATGAATGACAAGTAAGTCTTACAAGCAAATTCAGGATGCATATACTTTTTGCTTTGAATATTCTATCGATTTCCCAAGTTTTTTGAGGAATATTTCTTCCTTTATAGATCATTTTTGTATGTATTTGTTGACCTCCAGATGAAATTAAGTCATTTTTTTCAAGTCGGTAATAATAGTTAGAAATCGATCATGACAAACATGAATTCGAATTAAATGAGAAATGTTTCAGTAAATTTTAGAATAAATAAAATATTTATTCTATTTCAATTCATTTCAATTGCTCTTCTACAGCTTTTCTTCATTTAGTAATAAAAATGATGGCAAAATCGTTCACTTGTAAATGCATGCCCTAAAGTACATTTTTTTCTTCCCCAGTTGTGCGATACATTGATATGGAAATTTGGAAACAATTTACGATGTACAATACTGCATAACAAATAAAATTAGTGTATTAGCATTTAATTAAGTGCCTAACAATAAAACGCAATGATTAAAAAGCTGTAATGTAGTGATAACTCTGTAATACATAATAAAACGACCAGATGAACTTTGTTGCTTAAAATTTCTAAATATTAGCTGTTTATCCTTTGACAAGTTTTTCTGTAGTTTTTTTTTTTTTAGATTGAAGGTATAAGGACCTCAATGGGCTATATGGAAAGGAAAGAGTCAGCCCCGTAAGCCAAACACAACACCCATGCCTCACAGGGATTCGAACCTGGTTATTTCTCGGACGAATTGTCATAAGCCAACGCTTAAACCACTGCGCCACCAGTGGGGCTTGTTGTTTTAAAGATTTAACATGAACAAAACTGAGTCGATAAAGTTTTATGAAATAAGTTTCTGAAAGTAATTATAATCAGATAAATATTTAATGCTTATCTCCATAGTCACTGCGCTGTCCTGAGAGAAAATCGCAGGTCAGTTTTGTACAAAGACAGAGGGACGTCTGGTTGTGACAGCGTATAAGGATTCAAGGTTTAAATTAGGAGTTTCACATGACGAACTGTTGAAAAGCAAGCAAAACGGAAAAATACATGGTCGAGTCACATTACTGTGACCACCAGTCAAAATCTAGAGTAACCGCCGTGTGCAGCGCGGACAGCAGCAGGACTGGCTGGGAACTCAATAAGATGCTAGAAAGTGTTCACAGTAATGCGGAGCCATGCTGACTGCAGGGCATCTAACAGCTGCTGGAGAGTGGTGGTGGATGATCTGCAGATCGAACAGCACGATCGTGGTTGTCCCATAGATGTTCAATTTAGTTTATGTCTGAGGAATTAGGGGACCAGGGAAGTACTTTGAAATCTCCATCGTGCTCTTCCAACCACTCTCGGACATTTCTAGCTGCGTGACACGTCGCATTGTCGTGCTGGAAGATCCCATTCGCCAAAGGGAAGACAATAAGCATGTGTGGGTATAGGTGGTCAGCAAGGATGTATTCATAACGAATTTAGTCCGTAGTGCCTTCAACATGAATGAGTGGTCCCAGAGAATGCCACGAAAACAATCCCCAGACCATAACGCTACCCCTACCAGCTTGTGTTCGTCCACCAATGGTTGAAGACTGTTTGTTCTCCGACGTTTATCCCCTTATATTGCAATGTCCATCCGTTCGGAGAAGCAGAAAACGTGACTCTTCGGACAAGCCAATCTTTTCCCAATCAGGGGATTACGATAATCAGTTGCCAATTCCGATAGTGCCGCGCAAATACAAGCCTTTTCCACCGATGCACCTTCGTTACCACCGGTGAAGTGACCATCCATCTGCATCGTAGCCCCATACGCATCAGGAATTCCTTAATTGTCGTTTCAGACATACTTCCGTTACGCACCTGGTTCATTCGGCCAACCACTTGCTCCACAGGAGCGTGGCGTTCGACCCACACGCACCTTTGCAGCCAAGTTCAGATGATGCGTAACATCACAGCCTCTCCTTGACAAATGAATCACCAGACCGACGTACATCTGTGCCGTCAGGGTTCGTGGGATAACCGCAAGAGTGCTCCTGCTGTCATTGGAAATTGCTGCCCAGACCATAACTCCAGGTGTAGGTCCAATGTGTCTCGGCCGCAGACAAGTTGGTTGCATGCGCTCACGTTGCCTCCTTCTAAGCAACACACGGTTATCACTGGAACTCAGGCAGAACCAGCTTTCATCAGAAAACACAACAGATCTCCACTCCGTCCTCCAATGAGCTCTAGCTTGACACCACTGACGTCGCAAACGGCAGTGGTTTGGAGTAAGTGGAATGCACGCAACAGGGCGTCTGGCTCAGAGCTGTCCTTCAAGTAGCCGATTTGTAACAGTTCGTTGTGTCACTGTGGTTACAACTGCAGCTCGAATTGCTGCCGCAGACGCAGTACGATGCGCTACGGCCATACGCCGTACACGGTGGTCTTCCCTCTCAATAGTGCCACGTAGCCGGCCGGAACCCGGTCTTCTTGAGGCAGTACCTTCCCTTGACCAACGCTACCAACAATCATGCCCAGTGGTTACATTCCTGCCAAGTCGTTCTGCAATATTGCGGAAAGAAAATCCACCTTATCGTAGCCCTATTGCACAACCTCGTTCAAACTCCGTGAGCTGTTGATAATGGCTTCTTCGTCTTCTTAAAGGCATTCTTGACTAACATCAACAGCCTACGTCAAATCTCAACGATAACTAACGCTCACAAACGTTACAGCGCGTATTTACAGCAAACGTGCTTTGCATGTTCCGAGGGGCGCTACTAGCGCCACACGTATGCGCCGAGCGCGAAATTTGCATAGACGTCATCTTACAGATTTACTCTTGCCGCCTACCAACTGTAGTTTATCTAATACAACCCCTTCTTGGTGTTGGGATTTTTTTTCCGTCAGTGTATGTTCTTTTCTGTTTCTAGTTATGTTCCTGTCTTAAATCTTGCCGCGGTGTTTAAACAAATCCATGGTTTTCTTTGTAGTATCCCCACTGCTAGGAAAAAAACTTTTAAATAATTACCTTGCGCTATAACATCTGAATACAGCCATACTTTAATTATCCAAGAAAACTTAATCGAACAGAGAAAAGCTTTCTATAAAAAGTTTTGAAGCCGGAGTCGAGGCTTCGATTTCCACTCAATGGCAAAGAACTTTTCAAGTTTTCGGATATTATATGACTTACTATTCATGTTATATTTACACCAATAAACGGATTCACAACTACAAAGTTTGTATTGTACAATGTTGTTATCCCGTATTTCATTCATTGATATTCTGCTCCTTCGTGCATTTACGGGAATTAAGATTCCTTGCGTATGAATTTTGCTTGCTTCGACTAGCGAATCCTCTAATAGTTTTATTCAAATTATTCGGAAACTTTAAATTTGGTCGTTCTGGATGGTGTAGTGATTAGCTTACTCGAACGCTTATTGGGAGATGCGGTTTAAATTTCCGCTCTAGGACAACAAAATTTTAAAATTTTCGGATATTATCTGACTTACTATTCATGTCCTATTTACACCTATAAACTGATTAACAATTGGAAAATGTGTATTGTACAATAATGCAATCCCATATTTCATTCATTGAAAGGCTTTCTGTTTCAGTTTTGAATTAAGAAAGTAATAGCACACAGAAGACATCTCCTCTTTATTTCCAGTTTTCTTGTTTGCAAAGCCACTAACACATGCTTTTTGGAATAATATTTCTCGCGCAGAACATCGGCTTCAATGAACAACGCGGAAGCGTTTTAGAGTTCGCTTGACAGCGTTATAGGGATATGAGGGATAATGAATGATGCAGAAGTGGACAAGTTTTAACTTCGATGTCTTAATACATTTAGAACAGCAAACGGATGCTCTTCTAGAGGTATCTAAACGAAAACACGATGTCTCGTCACCTTCCACAATGCTTTGAGAAAATTTAGCATTTATCCTGCCGTCTCCAGGATGTCTTTTGCTGTCTACCTTCGTGCACGTTTCTGATAGTCTGACAAAAACATGCTAAACAAAAAAAGCACACAGCTTTTTTTCGCAAATTCCGTACTAAAATTTCAAGAGTTGTCCCTTTATTAACACTAAACTCACATTAGAGTAACTTCAAGGTCACACATAGGTTATTTTTTATCCTTTGGAGAACTTAGTGAATGAGTCCAGATGTGCACGCTGCAATCGGGCGTCAGAGCATTTCGTCGTTTTCCAATTCACCCAACTCATTCTTAAAACGTGCGTGCCATAGGAATATTTGTGGACGAGGCGTGTAATTAAGTGCATTCATATCATACAACGCCTCATATGAAGTTTGAGCGATTTTTACAAAGAACTGGATATTTGTTTTTTGCTCCGTAAGAGCAAAAAAACAAATATCCAGTTCAATTACAATGTTCTTCTACCGAATGAAGTCATGCACAGTGTAAACAATCATCTCCGCGATTCTAACGCAAACGCTATTCCCGCCGCATGCTTTAAAAATGATTTATAAAAATAAATGCCTTCCCAACAGTGTTTTTACCGGGTTTTAAAAAAATAATCAGTTTCGTTATTTAATTGCCACTCAGCGCTATTCGTACCTGCACAGTCAGGTAACAAGTTCTTATTGTCAGTGGTATCAAATCACAATTAAACGCTAACATGAAACTTGACATGAAAAAGTGTCGTGAAACGGAAAACTGATCTGAATTATAATCCATTCAGAAAGCCTATCACAGGCTAATAAGAATCTCGAGCTAACCGCAAGATAAAAAAAAAATCTTTATAGAAAAACCTTTTATTATTATAATTTTTTATAAATTTTAAACTGGCTGCAAAATGTTATATTAATTTTTCAGTGTGTTATACATGTATAAGAGACTGAAATTAAACTAAATACATGTTAGGTGTGCAACTTAATTCTAGCCTCTAACCTCAAACGATCATAGAACGTCGGCAAATGCAAAATAGCTGTGTGCGATAATGGCTGATTGCCGCGCCATCCAACAGCTTTCCAGGCAACAGTAACCGCTCACAGCTGTAGCGACAGAAGGAATGAAAGTTGACGGTGAGAGCAATGTCGTTCGAGAAGAAACATTTGAGGCACTGCCTCCTGTTCGGGTTTCAGGGTGAAAGAAGTGGTTCCCACGGTTTAAGCAGGAAAATTTCGATCTCCGTGATGCTGAAAGTCCGGGACAACCACAGAAATTTGACAATGAGGAACTGGAACCACTGCTGAACGCAGATCCTTGTAGCACACAGTCATACTTCGCCAAGGAACTTGGAGTAAGACGGCAGGCCATTGCAAAGCGCCTGCACATGCTTGGACGGATTCACAAGGAGAGCCGTTGTGTGCCCCACAAACTCACAGCTGCGAACAAATCCAGGCGCTAAGATGTTGCCGTGGCCTTGCTCTCCAGATTCAAGAAGAAGGATTTCCGGCAAAAGGTTTTGACATGTGATGAGAAGTGGATCTTTTGCGGTTATCCTAAGTGGCCCAAATCATGGGTTTATCCAGGTCAACCTAAAACCAGTACCGCCAAACCGAATATCTATGTCAGGAAGTCGTTGTTGTGCATATGGTGAGATCAGCGTGGTGTCGTACAATATGTGTTGCTCACACCTGGTGAAACGGTTAATGCTGAGCGTTATTGTCGGCAACTCTCATTTCGTGTGAGTTACGCACGTGAGGCGAAAATCTCATACACCGGCAAGGGCAGAAAGTCTGCCCTGTTGCTTCAGGATAACGCGCGTCCTCACACCGCGAAAACAACTTTAAACACGATCACCGACATGAGATGGGTGATTTTGTCCAACCCGGCGTATTCTCCAGACTTCGCCACGTCCGATTATCATCTCTTTCGCTCCCTGCAACAACACCTGAGTCATACGCACTTCACTTCTGTCGAGGAGGTCTACACCAGTATTGACTTGATCAATTCGAAACAGCCCTCTTTTTTCCGCAGTGGCTTTTGGCAGCTCTTTGACAGATAGCTCAAATGTATCCCACACGACGGGGATTATTTCCCTGATTAGATACCTTTTCGATTTGCTATGATTTGATGTCAACGTGTTATGCCTGTGGCCGAGAATTAAGTTGCACACCTAATACATTATCTCACGGTGCCTGGAATCTTCGATAATACACAGGTCTGCAACCAGAAAACTGCACAGGATTTTTATACCATTTCTTATAGATTTTTTCTCACTGAAACCGGGGAAATACTCAAAAAATTTCATCACGTCAGGTTTTCTTGCAAAACTCGTGTTTGTAGTTTCATTTAGAGTGAAACTCCCGTTTAACTCGAAATCTGGTATCCTGTTCTGGATTCTAAAACTCCTATGCAAAAGGAATTTCTTACTTTCATTTAATATGTATTAGAGTGAGACTCAAGAATAAATACAAAGAGAAAATGAAGCGGAAAGGTGGAGGGGGGGGGGCAGTGGAAGGGTGGCAGGGCAAGGGTAGTGTTTGCGGTGTGAGAAAGCTTAGGTTGATCATGTCCCAACCGGTTTAATTTGTTTATAGCGAAAAGTGAGGAATCTTACTGGCTGGGTTGAGCATGTTTATACACCTTCTCTAGGGTATTAATAATGAGTATAAACAAGCGTATTGTTAGATTTGATCATGTTTCAACATGCTAAATAAGTTCAGGATCTAGGTTGCTTTGGTTATGTTGCATAGCTAATAAGATGACTACTGGATATTCCAGGCTAAAAGTGCCTAGAGAATCCCTCGAAAGCAATAATTTTTATCTTTAAGAACAAGGAAAAAAGAAACTTTTTGCTGTTTTTCTTTTATTTATGTGCAGCGCCATTTTGGATTTTTTTATCGAGCCAGAGGAAGAAGCAGGTGTTGCCGATTAACATGCCCAGCTACAGAGAGAGAGATAATCGGCAGACGCGCAGGTGTCAAAATAACCTCTTTCGCTCTCGTGTTCACCTATGTTTTACGTGTTTGTTCACTGGTCTTTTTGAAGGGAGCGAGGCTAGTTTTCATTTGCTTCAATACAGGAAAAGCGTTTGCTTCTAGATGTACGGAGAGTTAGTGTGTGTACTCAATGCGGGGTATACATACAGCGAGAAACCACACTCAGTTTACACTTGGCTTTCAAAAGTGACTGTGCTCGTGTTTTTAGTTTTATATTATGGCTCCAAGAGGTTGTGTTATTTCTCCTGACAACCTTTGTTTTATTTGTGGTGAATACACTGTTAAAAGTCAGCATAAGTGATTTCGTGAAGAAAGTGTATTTTGCTTACTTCAAGTTGAAACTTGGGGATCAAGACAAAGCCTGGGCTCCTCATAAGGTGTGCAGCAGGTGCGAGGAAGATCTCCGTTTGTGGTTTAAGGGTAAGAAACACTCATTTCGTTTTGGCATTCCTATGATGTGTCGTTAACAGCAAAACCACACTACCGACTGCTATTTCTGTTCGGTAGATGTGAAAAGGTTTCAATACAAAAAATAAAAATAAGGTATCTTACCCAAACCTAAATTCAGCTATTCGTCCAGTCCCTCATAGCTCTGCAATACCAGTTCCACACCCACCTTCCAGTTTGGATGATATCCTGAGTGATTCTGAGGACGGAAACACATTACCTCCCCAGGACGATTCTAGTTCAGATTTTTCTGTTGATGAGCGACCCCACCTTTTTTATCAGAGCGAACTCAATGACCTGGTTTGAGATTTAGGCCTTGCAAAAGATGCTGCAGAATTTCTGGGGTCAAGATTAAAAAATAAAAACCTGCTGTCACCCGAAACCTCATTTTCATATTACAGGCACCAAGAGAGAGAATCCACTACAGTTTTCTCCAAAGAGAGAAATCTCGTTTTTTGTAGTGATGTTCAAGGGCTAATGAAGTGTTTTGAAATAGAATATGATTCATCTGAGTGGTGCCTATTCATTGATTCCTCAAAAACAAGCCTCAAAGCAGTCTTGCTGCATAATGGGAATACATTTGCGTCACTTCCTGTAGGACACTCAGTGAATTTGGAGGAAAACTATAACCATGTGGCAATGATTCTTAAGAAAATAAAATATCAAGAATATCGCTGGATGATTTGTGGTGACTTCAAAATACTAACCGTGTTGTTGGGCCAGCAGGCAGGTTATACGAAATATCCCTGCTTCCTTTGCTTGTGGAACAGTCGAGACAGAGATCTCCATTGGACAAAAACTGACTGGTCACTTCAAGACGCCTTAATCCCCGGCGAAAATAACGTCGCTAATACAACCTTGGTTCCTCCTGAAAAGGTTATATTACTACCTCTTCATATTAAATTGGGGCTTATGAAGCAGTTTGTGAAATCACTGCCAAAAGATGGGGAATGTTTCAGATATCTGTGCTCCAAGTTCCCAAAACTGTCTGAAGCCAAGTTGAAAGAGAGAGTTTTACTGGCCCCGACATACGAAAACTGTTATCCGATCCCCTCTTTTCAGAAACAATGGGATAAAAAGAAAAAGAAGCGTGGGTCTATATAAAAACGTAGTGCACAATTTTTTTTGTATAATACTAAAGACCCTCACTTCAAAGCCATTGTACAGACATAAAAAAAAAAAAAAAAAAAGAGCCACCCACCTTAACTTTCGAACCATTGGCCGCAGATAAACAAGTAAGGTACCGTTGGAAAGCACGCAAAGTGAACTATCATATAATGTGAAGACAAATGCTAATTAAGCTAATTAACATGATAATTAGCTCACTATCCCCGAATGTTTTCATATAGGGGGTATGTTATTTTATGCGCATTCTATTTAGCACAAGGAAAAAACCCTAAATTTTAAATATCATCCAAATCGGATGATTAATAGCGAAGATATTTGCAAATAAAGCTAGAAAGGACATCCCTATATCTACATCTGGGAAACACACCTTGAATGTTTCCTTCCCTGCAAGAAGAGTGATAATGCAGGAAAGTCTGCATCTTGAACGGAACCTCCGACAGATTGAAAGCAGAGGACCACGAGCATCTACGATAACTTCAGCCCTCCAGGAACGGAGTTAATTTACTCTTGCCGTTTCCTTTATAACAACTCCATTTATTCGTGCTAAAGACTTGAATTAGTGTTAGAATAAACAGTGTGTATTTTTCTAATAATGGAAAACCCGGATCTGTGCAAGCTGAAATTTTTTTTTAATATCATTACAAATTTTCCGATCATTACACGTTCTCAGGGCAGTGAGTATTCGCGTATCATTAACAGGTTGTTTCACAATAGAAAATTGAAGCAGAACCACAAAATCCGATTTTTTGGAACGTCTTTTGTAAAAAAAGATCGTATTTGTGTTATCGGTTTGTCCGTACGTTCGTCTGTGGACACTATATCTCTGCAACTATTAGTCCGATTTCAAAAATTATTTTTGCATTGGGAAGCATGAAATGTGCCAATGATGATCATTCATTGCATTTTTTATTTTATTTTTTTACGATGTGCAATTTTGCCGCTAGAGGGCATAAACGCAGATGATATCGAATTCAAAACACATTTTATTACATACATTTGTTTCTAAACATCCGATTGCAAAAATTCTTTTATTTTCAACTCCATTTATGTCAAAAAGCATTTCATGTATAGCCACTTTTTCAAGTTATACATAGATTTTGCGCTAGGGGGCGTTAAAGTAAATTGCGTTTTCCCCGATATCTGTACTTCTAAAACTCCGATTTGAGAAATTCTTTCTTCGGTAGAAACAGCCCCTGATGGGAAATATCTTGCATGTAATTTCTAATTTCTGTTAAAGAACGGTTTGACGATCACGGGGCGTAAGTGTTAATTTCTGCTTCCGATGTATTTGCAGCAAAATCTGAGCTTTTAAAATCTGGATTGAAAAAGTCTCTTTGACCGAAACCACTCACGTCGAAAATTTTTTTTGGGAAGGGATTTTTTCTTCTTAAAATAGTGTATGGTTTCTCCGCCATTGAGCGTAGATGTATATCATATGTTTGTTAATATCTCTGCTTCTAAGAGTCCGAGTTGAAAAATTTATTTTTTGCTGCATATAGTTTGTGATGCGAAATGTTTTTCATATAATTCCAAAATTTTCAAGTAATTCATAGACTTTCCGCTAGGGGGCGTAAAGGTAAATGTGTTTTCGCAGATATTTAACCAGCACGTCTATCTCGATATTCTGGACAATTATGCCCTACCAACTCCGTAGCAATACTATGGAACCGAGCCATAAAGCAGAGACTGTTACGGCGTGGTTCGACGATAATTCCGTATCGTTTGTGGACTGGCCACCACAGAGCACTGATAAACTCATAAAGCACCTATGGGATGAATTAGAGCGCCGCATAAGAAGTTTGGAACCAAAGCCTACTACTAAGCAACAGTTAGCGGCAGCATTATATACTGAAAGGAAGCGCATACGTATCGCTGTGTTCCAAAACCTTGTCGAAAGCCTTTCTTCAAGGCCGAAAGTGGACCGACAGCGTACTAATCTATGTCAATAAATGCTATGTTGTGTTTTTCTTCTAGGTGTCCGGTGAATTTTGTAAGTGCGTATTTGGAGTGAAGACCGCCAGCTCATAAATGTTTACAGTCTGTGGAACAGTACAATTCGAAAATGAATGAGTAATAAATGAACAAGATGCGATGAACTTTACGGTTTAACATGTGCAATCCTAAGATTTCTTCCCCTACTCCGATTCCATGTTGGGTCAAGGTATCTTCAAAAGAGCAGTATATATGTTAGAACTCTTGTAAATCAAAATAAAATAATCGACGAACTTCGAAATGTTGCATTCAGGGGAGAGTGGAAACACATCTAAAGCATGTGGAAGCAAACCGCACCCAAAAGTATTTCTCCTCAACAATATTATTGACAACCTATTTTTTAAAAAGACAACCGTCAGAAGTAAAGAAGCATCCACGCCATCCGAAATTAAATTTGATTTGGAGCAAGCCTGCCGGCTCGAAGTGTAATTACATTTTTCTATTTAAAACCTCAACAGATTAATCCAATGCATATTTCTTAAATATATCTTTAAGAATAATAAAGTGAAAATATATTTCAACCATTAAATAAACTTCCTGTTCTGGTTCATTCAGGGATACTCCATGCAATAACATCATAAAGCTTTATTTACACATCGTTCATCACACATGGTAATCGTGTAGCTAACTCTTTCGCTGTTTTTTTCAACAACCAAAAATCTATTAAAGGAAGTTGTAGAAAATCGGAAAAGACAGAACGCTACAATTTACTTATGCATCGCTTCGTACTAACGGCAACTCATGCTGGTATATTTACACCTTGGTGATTCGTGTGATGATGAGCAAAGTGCGTAGTAAATGTGTACTTAGGCGATTCGTGTAAGCATCAGAGATTCTAGCAACGGAATTTAAGGTGCTAAAAATAGATGCATGCTCTTGCAGAAGTTTCGCATAGAGAAATATTCGAAAGTTGTCTTTAATTATTAGATATACGTATAGAAGAATGCAAACCTACACTGATTACTGGTAAAATGCCATTGATCCTAAGGAAGACATTTTGTAAAAGAAATGCCCGATGAATAATTAAGTGCAATGGAGCTAGATGCATTCAATTTGCTCTCCGTGTTGTATTGTAAGTATGAAACAGTGTAGGGTTTATCGGAATTTAGGAATCAGGTGTTAGTATATGTAAAAGGTTATTTCGCATTTTGTCGACAGATGTCTTTATTATCTAGTTTAAATATTATTTTGTATCACAGGAACATGTTATTTTCCTATTCTGAAAGGTGATATTCCAAAACGCCGGTGCAAATGCATTTTGGCGTGATATGTCAAGTTGTGTTCATTGCTTAATGGATTGAAGAGTGTTTCTTAATGATGTCTTGGGAGAAGGAAACTTGTTACACCAAATTGTTTCTGGTGTTTCTGATCCACGATGACTTCTGTGGATGACTTCTGTTTGGTGTTTCTGATCCACATCCAGTGAATGAATTCATTACTTTTTCGCTCCAAGTTATTTGATCAGTTGCTGCTTTCCATCTTTGGTGAATCCCCAGCATTGTGCGGGGGCTCCATGAAGCAACCTGCCATGTGGTTTGGCAGTTAATCTCATGTGAGTCTGGAGAATTCGCCGCCGCTGTGGTGCAGTAGTAGCATGTCAGGCGCGTAACTGGAAGACTCTGGATCCGATTCCCGGTAGCGGCCGATGAGAATTTTTCCATGACTCACTTATTATCGTGGAAAGAGCGATGACATCTGTTTATTCTTGATAATAATGTTCCTCACGCTATTTGGTGTAAGATCGAATTTCTTATTGCCGTTTCTAGTTCTTCATTTGTAGCAGATTTGGGTGATTTCTTTGTGAAGCGCAAGCCCATGTATTGCACTTTAAAGCACATTTGTCTACCTCAGGCTTGTTTGGAGTTATGTCCTGTAGAGTTGGCTTGCTTATACCTAAATCGGCTGCAAATAATGAGCGACTTTCACATTATTGGCTACTTTTGGTTTTATCCAATTTATGTACTATTCTTTTCTTCTTCTAAACATTTTAAAGATTGAAATGCTAGGTAATGCAAACGGGCGGTACGGTGACGTCTGGACAATGGGATGCACACAACAGGACGGCGGGCGTATAGTCCTCCTTCATGCAAACGTCTGGCGACAGTTTTTCGGGAGATCCGCTTGCCAGTAGCACCCATAAACTGATTTGCTACCTCACTAACTGTGCTGCGCCGGTGTCTTTTTGTTGATAGCACTATGTACCGATCTTCTGCAGATGTCGTACTGCGAACACTCTCCATTTGTTTGAAATGATTTCTAAAGCCTTGAAACAACACTGTGGCTGACGTCGAACTCCCTGGCAACATCTGTTTTTTCGCCCTTCTTTAATCTTGCCAATAATACAGCCACGCGTAAAATCATCTAGGTGATGTGGGGAAGAAATACCGAAAATTGCAAGTTCGTCAATTGATTCTTTCCCTTTCAACTTTGCGTTTGAACAACAACGGTCAATACGCGTCAAATCGCTTTATATCTCTTATCAGTGCTATGACGTCACGAACAAGTTCGGCAATCCAAAATTTGCATACGCACAACACGTCTTACTGTATCCCGCACTTATGCTAATTTTCACATTTTCCTGCCTTCCATTTTATGGTTGCTATCGTTGCTATTGTCATCCGTCCTTAGCAATTGTCCGGCAGTGTATTATATCTCCAAGAGGTTGTGTTATTTCTGCTGACAACTTTTTTTATTTGTGGTGAATACACTGTTAAAAGTCAACAAAGAAACATAAAGATTTCGTGAAGATAGTGTATTTTGCTTACTTCAAGTTGAAATTTGGGGATCAAGACAAAGCCAGGAGTCCTCATAAGGTATGCAGAAGGTTCGAGGAAGATCTCCGTTTGTGGTTTAACGGTAAGAAACACTCATTTTCGTTTTGGCATTCTTATGATGTGGCGTGAACAGCAAAACCACACTACCGACTGCTATTTCTGTTCGGTAGATGTGAAAGGTTTCAATACAAAAAATTAAAATAAAATATCTTACACAAACCTAAATTCAGCTATTCGTCCAGTCCCTCATAGCTCTGCAATACCAGTTCCACACCCACCTTCCAGTTTTGGATGATATCCTGAGTGATTCTGAGGACGGAAACTTATTACCTCCCAGGATGAATCTAGTTCAGATTTTTCTGTTGATGAGGGATCCAAACGTTTTTATCAGAGCGAGCTCAAAGACCTGGTTAGAGATTTAGGCCTTTCAAAACATGGTGCCGAATTGCTGGGGTCAAGATTAAAAAAAAAAGACCTGCTGTCACCCGGAACCTCAATTTCGTGGTACAGGCACCGAGAGAGAGAGAATTTACCACATTTTTCTCCAAAGAAGGAAGTATCGTTTTTTGTAGTGATGTCAAGGGCTAATGAAGTGTTTTGAAGTAGAATATGATTCATCTGACTGGCGCCTGTTCATTGATTCCTCAAAAACAAGCCTCAAAGCAGCCTTGCTGCATAATGAAAATAAATTTGCATCACTTTCTGTAGGACACTCGGTGCATTTGGGGGAAAACTATAACGATGTGGCAATGATTCTTAAGAAAATAAAATATCAAGAACATCGCCGGATGCTTTGTGGAGACTTCAAAATACTAACCGTGTTGTTGGACCAGCGTGCAGGTTATATGAAATATCCTTGCTTTCTTTGCTTGTAGGACAGTCGAGCCAGAGATTTCCATTGGACAAAAACTGACTGGCTACTTCGAGACGCCTTAAACCCCGGTGAAAATAACGTCATTAATACAACCTTGGTTCTTCCTGAAAAGGTTTTATTACCACCTCTTCATACAAAATTGGGGCTTGTGAAGCAGTTTGTGAAATCACTGCCAAAAGATGGGGAATGTTTCTGATATCTGTGTTCCAATTTCCCAAAGCTGTCTGAAGCCAAGTTGAAAGACGGAGTTTTTACTGGCCCCGACATACGAAAACTGTTATCCGATCCCCTCTTTTCAGAAACAATGGGAGAAAAAGAAAAAGAAGCGTGGGATTATTTCAAAGACGTAGTGCACAAGTTTTTGGGTAATACTAAAAACCCTCACTACAAAACCATTGTACAACGCATGTTGGCTGCGTATAAAGCTCAAGGATGCAAGATCTGCTTAAAAGTTCATTTCTTACACTCCCATGTCGACTATTTTCCCGAAAACTTGGGAGCCCTCAGTGAAGAGCAGGGTGAAAGATTTCACCAAGATGTCCGTGATATCGAGAGACGCTACCAAGGACGATGGGACGTAATATCTTAGCTGACTACTGTTGGATGCTCAAGCGGGAAACAGAAAGGGAAAAGCGGAAGCGTGTTTGGAGAAGTATCAAATAGAAGAAGAAAAAGGCTTCATAGGCAATAAGAATGAACACGGAATGTTAAGTGCATTTCATGAAGAAATTGTTTGTTTATTATGAGAAATATTTTTTAGTTCCTTGTAATGGAAATGGTGGTTTTCTCATTATTGTTATGCTTCTTTTATGCAAACACCTTGTATTTTGCAAAAAAAACTGTACGTGATGGAGGGAAATGGAGGTCATTTTTTAGATTCCAGGACTCTCGAAAACATAATATTTACCAAAAACATCCCATTCAGCTGCAGACCTGTGTAATTTTAATCAGTCGTCACTATTTTACATGCTGTTTCTAACTTTGCTGATGTTAAATAATTGGAAGGTAACACATTTTTATTTTTATTATTTTTGAATACACTTATCACACTAAATAATTTTTTGGGATAGCATCGATCCGAATAATAATGCAATACAGCCATATTACAAATATCAGAATGAAATCAAAATATGTTCTTTCATTTTTTGTTTTTGTAGTTTGAGTTACTAACATCAAAATGAGGGTACTTCGATTTATATTTTATTGAATAGATTATCGGTAATATATTTTCGAGTGGTTTAAAACTAGTGATTTGCGAAAAGATGTGGATAACGTTTGTAAATAAATATGACACAGTTTTGTAATAAATACGACATGGCACAGATAAGACACAAAATTGAATATTGTAGTATGAAGAGCAGGAGGTTTAATGACCACCATGAGCAACTCAATGAGCTATAAGCAGTAATTCTTTTTTTTTATTTTGATTGGAGGTTTAACGACCACCGTGAGCAACTCAATGGGCTATAAGCAGTCGCCCGTCCCTAATTTAGGGTCACTGGTTCCAGGGAAGGGAGAGAACCAGTGCCGTAAGACAAACACAACATCCATGCCTCACCGGGATTCGAACCCGGACCCCTTACGGACGAATGATCAGAGGCCAGCGCCTTAGACCACTGCGCCACCGGGGTTGCGCAGTAATTTAAAAAGAGCAGCACGTACTTCAATAAGATGTCATAAACAAATTTATCGTAATTTTTGATTTTCTAGATTTGGCGAAGAATTTTAAGCATGCCTGAAGCTACATGCTCTTGTTTCTGCGATAGGTATCTAAATCCAAAATTTCAGCAATCAAATATTTTAAATAATGCATATCGGAAAATGTTTTAAAATGTAAATGACAAATGAGATTTTAATATCAAATAGAGGTCATCGCTCTTTCTACGTTTTTAAGTGAGTCACGGAAAAATTCTCATCGGCCGCCACTGGGAATCAAACACTGGGTCTTCCAGTTACGCGCCGGATATGCTCCCACGGCACCACAGTGAATTCGAATTCCTCCAGACTCACACACACTAACTGACAAGCCAATTTGGCAGGTTGCTTCTTGGAGCCCCGCACAATGCCGAGGATTCACCAAAGATTGTAAGCAGCAACTGAACAAATAATTAGAAAGCGAATGAATAATTAATACAGACATTTGACGTTAACCAGGAACATCAAACAGAGGTCATCGCTCTTTCCACGTTTATAAGTGTGCCAGTTAAGAAGTTCTTATAAGCATTCCTAAAAAAATATATGAAAGTGTTAGCAGACCTAATTGCATCTTCCATATTCCATGAACTATATTGTGTATTAATGTGTTATATCGTATTATTGTAAGTGGCGTACAACCCACAATTTTTTATCTATATTGTTATTATTATTTGGATGTAAGACGGGCGTGCAATAGTATGTGAGAAGGTAGAGAAAGAAATAAGAGGAAAGGAAATTGTGTTGAAAAAGAGGAATGATAGAGGAGAAAGACTGATAGATGTTCGTAAAAGACACAAACTAATTATTGGTAATACTTTTGGTTTAAACTTCCACAGAGAAGACGATATACGTGGAAAATGCCAGGTGATATCAAAAAGTTAAATAATTGATCATATATTAGTACAAAACAGATGTAGAAACACTGTAAAAGAACACCTACTTATCCAGGAGTTGATATTGATGCAGAGCACAATCTATGTATTATGGAATCAAGAATACGATTTAAAAAAGAATAAAGGAAAAATCAAGAAAAGGTGGAACCCAGAAAACCTCAAAGGAGATACTGGCGAAGAAATTTAGAGAAGAACTAGAAAAAATGAGAAACAAAGAAGATGCACCTGAAAAGACCTTTGGCGCTAATGCAAATGGAATCAGTCCGAAAGCTTGGCATCAGACACAGCTGTTGAAGCGATAGGTTTCGTGGAAATGAAAATAACTAAGAAGCCATGGATTACAAATGAGATGATAAGAACAAATTATGAAAGAAGATGGAAAAACCTAAACACAGAAGAGGGAAGAAATAAATACAAAGCACTAAACAATGAACTGAGAAGAAGAAACTGATGAAACAAGAGAGGAATGGCTAAATGAACAATGCAAAGAAATTGAAGAAATGGATAAACGAGGGCGACATGGTAAAATGTTTGAGAGGCAAAAGAACTTAGAAATATAAAAAAAGAAAATCACAAGATATCTGCCCATATAGAAGACATGCAAGGTAACTTATTTTATGATATTGAAATGCTTTGTGAAAGATTGAAGGAATACATTGAAGAAATCTATGCAAAAAATGTAAGAACAGAGAAAATTGATTTAGAAGAGCAAAGCGAATTATTAATAGATGATAGAGGGCCTGAAACACTAAGAGTGAAGAAGAAACAGCAATTAACGAATTAAAAAGTGGAAAAGATCGAAGGAGTGGATGGAATACCTAGTGAAATACTAAAGCAACTAAATGACACAGTATACAAGAAATATGGACATTATGCAATCTTATTTACAAAACAGGAGAATGGCGTAAATATTTCACAGTAAGTATTCATATACCAATTCAAAAGAAAAGTAGTCCTACTAAGTGCAGTGACTATAGAACTATAAGTATATTCTCGCATGCTTCTAAAATACTACTTAGAATATGAAATCTGATGACTGTATACCAGAGTGAAATATTTTTGGGGGATGATAAGTATTGATTCAGGAAATATGGAGGAACTAAGGATGCAATCGGAGTGATGAGGACCATATGTGGAAGGGATGCAGAAAAAAACAAAGAAGTTTACGCATGTTTCGCCGACTTAGAAAAAAACATTTGACATGGTGAACCGGTAAAAGCTGATAGAAGTGCTAAGTAAAATAGGATTAGCCTAAAAACACCGGAGATCAATAGCTGAATTATACCTGAAGGAGACAGCCATAATAAAGACAAAGTAGGAAAAACTAAAAAAATGTGTTATTGGCAAGAGTGTAACACGCAGACATCAATAGTTCGTGTGGCCCCCTTGGCTGGCAATAACGGTCGCTACACGCACGCGGCATCGAACGAAAGAGGCTTTGGATGTGGGCTTGGGGTATGCGGTACAGGCTGCTTCCTCCACTTTGCCACAGTTCATCAAGCGCAGCCGCGGGTGGTGCTTGCCGGGCCACTCGGTTGCCGATCAACGACCAGACGTGTCCGTTGAGCGATATATCGGGAGAACAGGCGAGCCACGGTATCATTGATACCTGGTGAGACGTGAAGAATTGTTGCACGATGCGTGTCACGTGCGGGCGCGCATTGTGCTGTTGAAACGTTTCTGCTGGTAACGGAGGACTACAGGCTCTAAAACGTTGGAGATGTAGCGGTGGCTGTTGAGTGTACCGGTAATGCGTACCAATTGCGCCCAAAACCATAACGCCAGGCGACGGACCGGTATGGCGATGCATACTGCAGTCGTCATACGGTCTCTCTCTCGCCTCAGTGCCGCCACACGCGGATCCGACCATTGTGGTGTTGCAGGCAGAAGCGGGATTCGTCGGAGAAGACAGTGTCGTGCCATTCCGTAGTCCAGGGTCGGTGTTCAACGGCCCAGTGCCGCCGCACTCGCCGCTGGTGTAACGTCAATGGTAGTCAGAGCAATGGGTGCCGTGCGATAAGTCCCCGCTCCTGCAGACAACGTTGAACGGTACGTGCTGACACAGGTTGTATCGTAACACACCCTACTTCCTGCGCTAACGTTCGTGATGTGGCGGTGTGAGCCGTCAATGCCCGCCGCACAACTAGCCTGTCCTCTCGTTCGGTGGTGTGCCGCGTCTGCAGCAATCGCTCACGTCGATCCTTCCGTACCTCCTGCACCCTCCGAATTCAGACTCGCCTCAATGTGGCTGGATGTCGTCCCACACGAGCGCCAATGTCTCGGTACGATAAACCGCTGTCGCGATAAGCCACTCTTCGTCTACTGTCGAACTAAGAAACGTGCTGGAATGACTGCCATATTCTGGGGCGAGACATCAGGAAGCTTCCCACGCACAGGTCAGGCAGCACAACACACTTCTACTATTTACACCCTAACTTCTGTGCACCCTTCTTATAGTGCTTCTCGGTGGCGTGACGGGCGCACATGATTTGCATATGCCCTGCAAGGCTAATCGTTTGCATGTCCTCTAGCGGGCGACGCATTCTGAGAATTTCAGGCCAAGCGGATGCTTCTTTCTTGGTGTTGCATTTTGGGTGGCCAGGAGTGTACTATTAGTTTTAGTTCTTTACTTGAAAAATTATATATGTTACGTTATTTACCTAACTCTTTTCTTTGCCATTTATGAAACTTTCTGTTTATGTTTCGCTTGTAAAGGCATATAATTTAACATTAATTTTTGGATGTAGGTTTAACGACACGACCACTGTAAACAACTCAATGAGCTAAAAGCAGTCACACGTTCCTAATGTACTGACACTGATTCCAGGTAAGGTAGAGAGCCAGTGCCATAAGACAAACACAACATTCATGCCTCACCGTGATTCGAAATCAATGCGAAACCAGACCCCTTTCGGAGGAATGATCAGAAGCCATCTCTTAGACCACTGCTCCTCCGGGGCGGCAATTTAACATTTATTGTGTGTGAAATTTTGTCTTCAGCAAAGTGCTCTAATTTCGAGCAACTTTTGAGTCGTTCATAACTTTTCCTGTATGCATACTGAAGGTAGTACACAACTTTATTTTTTCTAGAAAAATGTATCTTACATGAATATGTGCCGCGATCTATACGTTTGTTCTTACAGGGACAATGCGATGAGTGTCACATTAAAATATAGGTTCAAATTTACAGTACCGCAGAAAGTTTCAGATTTCCATGTTTTGATTATTACTTTACTCATTTATTTTCTCAACAGCTGAGTGAAAAACAGGGATCTTGGGAAGCAGGTAACTGTTGGCATGGAAATTATGTTCATACTGATGAAATGCTTACTCGAAAAAATACACCATCAACTTCCAAAAAAAACACCCAAACGCTAGGATTCATTCTCACAGAAAAGTAAAATTTTTCACATCAGTTTTAAAATGTCAAGATGCTATAAGGTATTTGTAAGAAATCAATCCTTATTTTGCTGTTTGATCTGATGTAATGACTTAATTGTTCATATGTTAGTATGCTTCTTAATTCAAGTCAAGTGAGCTACCAAATGTTTTTCTTGATATTTCAGAATCTGATAAGGAGATGAACTTGAGCAGCTGCACACACATAGATGAGTCACGAGTTGTTTGTCTGCTTTGATTTCTAGATGCTGCCACGTGCTTTCTTCTGCCCCTGTCCACCAACGGTGGTAAGTCGGGACATTTTGAAGCGATAAGATACCGGTTGTTACTCTGTATTGATATTTATCCATTCGTCGCTTTTATCCACTCGTCTCTACAACAGTGGGAAAGTCAAAATATATTTGTTTCCTAATGGAAATAGAGAATAAAAGGAAACGTTTGACTTTGAAACAAAACTTAAAGGTTTTGTACGAATGTGAGAAAATTTGAAGCCGAAAAGTGATACCGCAAGAATATTTGCTCGTTGCACAATCAACCCCGTTCTTAATTTTTAAAGAACAAAAGAGAAGACAAGGAGGCGGCTTTCAGAAATCAGGTATACAAGATGTATTGCTTTAACCACCTTTTATTATGTAACACTGTTGTTTTTATGTGTTACGTAGTGTGAACTGTATTACGTACATGAACATAATATTTGGATAATCTAGCTGTAAAGAGAAGTCCTTTATAACGACCATTTTTTCGATTTTTTCTGTTCTTCTAATATCGGATTATTACTGTATTTCTCTGAACGGTTTGTGAGAAAAATGAATCCAAGAGACAAAATGTAATGACCAAAACTTGTTTTTGAAAATCGATGTAACTGCAAGTAAACTAGGTCCGTGTGAAAGTCATGAAATGTATTAGTTATGAAAAGCCACCGTTAAACGCATGGTTGTTAATCTGCTTGCTGCAAGCATAAATTCGGTATCAAATGCAAAGCGTCTTTCCCACTGAAAATACATTCCACTGATAAGTTATCATTTTGGCATATCTTGGATAAAAAGGCTTCAGAATTCCAAACGTTGTAAACGAGAGAGTGCAAAGTGATTTTTTAAGTCGAAAGTACTTAAATTATGACTCTGGTAAGAGACTAACCTCCGATGGAAAGGTGGAAAGTTCAAAGTAAATTGATACATGCATTCACATTTAATTTCAGTGATAGGATAGAAATTCCCAGTGTCTGTCACTGTCGATGCTTGCGAGGTTTTTTCACAAAAGCTGGACAAACTTTAAATAAAATATTTCGTCTGTCTGCCGGTAAGATGAAATTATTGGTATTTATGAACAGCAATAGCAGCTTTCATTCCCACACTGCTGGGATAATTTTTGCATTATTTTTGAAAAAAAGCGTAATGTTTAGGAGTATTTATTGGCTTATTATCTGTTTATATATTTGATTAATTTTCCCAACGTTTTACGTAGTTACGGGTTTGTTAAGCAGTGTGTAATAATAGTTACAATAAAAAGTACAAGCAAGACTCTTTCCATTTCAGTATTATCACCCTACGTAACTCTATTTGTATTCGTCATAATGACGTTCAAAATGTCGAACTTACAGACGCCTGCGAAATGCATATGTGATGAAATGCTTCTTCCTGTAGTCCCTGGAAGTTCATTCTCTTACACAATGGATTTATAAGTGGTCAACTTCAAATGTTGTATGGTTTTGCTCCGCAACTTTTTGTCCGCATGACGTAAGAAAACATCATCGAAGGTGTCATTCCATGTGGCAAAACTGTAATTAATCTGTTCCTTTGCGCAGACAATCGCAAATACGTCGGGTTACACTTTCTGCCATCAAAGCAGAACTTTCGCAGGAAACTCCAGTTACGGGATCCAAAGATGTAGGTGAATTTACCGCAGTTTTAATAAATTAATACATTATTACATTTCTGCATGTTCCCCATTGTACTTAGTTATCTATTTCTCAAAAATTGTGGGTTCGTATTTCCTAAAAACAATTAAGGATATAAGAATTTCACATTGAATTTCTTTATACTGGACTCTTTTGCAGGTCTCAGGAAATTATTGAAAAAATAAAATAAAAATATTTTAATTAGCTTTAATTCGGCCAATTTCTGTGATGGACAGGAAGTTTTGCGGAAACACCTTTAACAAAGGCCTATTTTTTTAAGGAGTTAATATGTAATTTTTTTAAAATATTAACACTTAGTGAATGGCCTGTGATTGTAAAATCGCCTACGTGAAATCCTAATCTTCAATCAATATTTTCAGGACCCATTGGTTAAAATCATACTGTGTCATTTAAATATTTGGAAAGTATAGGTCACGAATGAAGTAGTGTAATTCAATATGGTAATATCAGCTGAGTCTTGATACATGACGACATACATGTCTCTAACATGCTGTATATGAACAAGCCCTTCCGAGATTAAAAGAAAAATATTCTTACCGATATTAATTTCACTGAAAGGCTACAGTGTTTCGAGATACTTTATTTTGTCTTTTGGATGAAAAGCCCTAAAAATAAGATGCCTCGCTCTAGACAAATAATTGATTTAGTTAAAATAAAAAAATACGATCCTATATTACAATCCTATGTATAATTATTGTATTGTAATCAATTATCTTTAATTATAATTATTAAAAAAAAATTCGATTTTCAACATGTTTAGCAAACTGCACAAGTTCCTCTTGATAAACTGAAAATTCGATTTCGATTGGTGTAAGCAGGATCACTGTACTTTTTACCACATCCCCTGCTGGGTGATTTCCCCTAATGATGAAGTTAACACAGGATGTTTTTGTTCGAAGAAATAAGAATTGCCTGCACATGGCTTCCCAATTTAAAAGTTCCTGAAAGTTTAGCCTGTAAAGCCCGTTTTGGTTTGCGAAGAAATGTAAGGTTACTGAAATTTAGGATATTTCAAAAACTTGAAATTATTTTTGTCAAAGTTGTTGTTCACTGCACATTGTTCAGTAATTTTTATGAAAAGCTTTTTTTTAATATGAGTTCTGTAAAATTTATATTCTACTTTGAAATAGAAATTGAATTTCACATCACTTGTGATTGTGAAACACACGATTTTTGCATAATGTTGGAAAATAATCAACTTCGAACGAAATCATTTTTTTAATGAATTTTTGATTCGATATTTTTGCAAATTTAAGTTATTCATCTCAAAGAAAGACATAACGCTTTACCTTGTGTATATATTTAAAACACAAGGCCGTTTCTTTTCTGCAATCCTCCAGCGCCACCCACGGGAGCGATTTTCCAGGCTTTTTATTTAAATGGAAATACTACTGTCCAACTTATTTCTCATCGCTAATTTTTATTGTAGTAAGTAATTTCTTTTTATGTTACCATGACATTTTTTCTTTGTTACAATCCGCTGTAAAGCCGAACATTACACGCAGAAATCGGGAACTACTTGAAAACGTTCTGATTCAGTAAGTACAGCCAAAAATACTTAAAAAAATAAGCAGAAATAGCCTATGCCCACGAGGAAAGAAGTAAGCTTCCAAACGGCTTAAAATAATCATTCAAACTGGTTCAGTTGTTTTTGAGATTAGTAAGAAAAATTCCGTATATAATCGTGAACTACTTTCTTTCACGTTGGTTGAGATCATGTTGTATGTAACGATAGACAGGAAATCAGGAATTACTTGAAAAGCGATCTGGATTCCAGTAGTACAGCCAAAAACAATAAAAAATAATGCAAAAATAATAAAAAAATAAACGATATAGCCTTATATCCACCAGAAAGATATAAGCTACCCAATAATGAAACAATTATCGAAATCGGTTCAGTTGTTTTCCGAAATTACCTCAAACACACAATCAAGATATTTTTATATAACTCTTTATATAACTTCATACTATGACTCCATACTACACCGAACTTAACAGTTGGAAGAGCACTGTCGCCGCCCCGGTGGCGTAGTGGTTTACCTGCATGATGGTTTCGGATCTTGCGTCCGAGAATGTGTCGGTTGCCCGAATCCCCAGTGAAGGCATGGATGTTGTGTTTGTCGTACAAGGAGCTGAAACGCTCTCTCTTTTTTAGGTAACGCTCTCCTTTTTAGAAATAAATTATTTACTGTAACGAAAAGTTTAATTCCCCAGCAACATCTAATTTTAAACTGTTACTTTGATGTAATGCTACAAGGCGTTTTTCTCTCTACTTCGGTGTCAGCAGCGTCAGGCGAAATACTAAACCCGGTTTTTTTCCAATAAAGAAAGGCGGAAATGTTTGTGTTTTTCTGCAACAGGTTCATTTTCTTGCTCTCATGACCCACAGCATGTTGGCTTGTTACTTATATAAATTCATGTCCGAACCTATATAAATGAGTATAATATTCTACTGATAAATTCAACCCTCCTGAACAATTCGATACGAATCGAGCATGATTCCTCAGGAAAGTGTGGTTAGCATCTCTTGCGAAGACTGGTGTAATGAGGGCGTGTAATTAACTTCACTTTTGCAATAACTACAGCATCCAGAAATTGACTGCGAGAATTTTCGCACACGAAATACGATTTTAATTTAGAATAATGCAATACACAATTTTTAATTTAGGTAAATGTTAATCATATTTTACATCATTTATGATGATTAATAATATCGAATATCAGAGCCACTCATACACAAATGATAATTTATACAAGATCAAGATGCCCAATGGTAAATTCTAAAATTGAAAAGAAGATAATAAGGTATTGAGTTTATTAGTATTTTCTTTAGTGATAACCCATAGTTCCGCACACTAACGTCTCATAACCAACCGAAAAGTTACGGTGTGTCCTGGATATTTGCTCCAATCGAAATCTTTTGCCTGCATATTTCTAGAAGCTGTTCACTTATCCTCACTTTACGTTTTCTTACACGGTCACTTTTGGTGGCGTCGAAAAATTACTACAAGCAGTCCACACAAACTTTACGCGGTTGGGATCTTTCGCCACACTTGAGAGCTCAAACGAACGCTGTGAAATAGCCATATTGTTTGAAGAAAATGGTCGAAACGGAAGAATGACATTTTCCGTTAGTGTCCACAGGTACCAGGACTCTAGACAAACTTGTGGCCTCTAAAGGCGAGGAAAGTTAAATTAGTCTGACTAATGGGTTCTACATTTGCTTACTAAGCAAGAACTCGACCCGACAGAGTGACCAACTGTCTCCCTTTTCTGACGCATAGGAGAAATATACGACAGAGAAATATTTGGGACGATAAATTATGGGTGAAGAAGCATGGGTCTCTTACAAACATGTAAAGGGACAAAGGACGGTTTTCCGAGTTGAAGCTTTCTCCTCGGCTTAAAAGAGAGGACTTCATCTCTAAAAGTCTTGTTAAGTGTATGGTAGGACATCTAGGGGGTAATCCACTTGGAAATTCTTGCACCTGACCAAACGTTAAAAGGTGAACTGTAGTGACGAAAGTTGGAAAGGCTGAAGGAAATTAAAATGGTAATCTAAACTTGTTCAGCACTGGTTGATAACAAAGCCGTCATCCTGCATCGCCTTGTGACAATATATTGGTTAAATATTAATACTTTTTCTTATAACAGGAAACTTGCCGAAGTGTTAAGTCATGTCACCACAAGAAATTACAAATGTTTATTAGATCTTTAAATAAAATTGTTAATTGCTTTTATACCCAAAAAATATTGGAAATTTCATACTGTCTCTGATGTCCATTTATTATTTTTTTTCCAAAATACATTTCGTTCATTTGTCACTTTCCAGAAGTTTTGAAAATTTCTATTAATATGCAACCATACGTTGTGAATTACAGAATTTACATAAAATTGGTAAGTGACAACTGTAAGGTTGGCAAAATTTGAATCTGTGTACAAACATTTCAAATGTTATAAAACAGAAAATGTTCCCATCAGAATTTGAGTAATTTCTTGAGTTTTTGATATGTTATATTTTTGGAAATATTATTTTTCCGTTCTTGTAAAAAATTAAGAAATGCTTTCCTTAAAACATTCTAATTCTAAATATCCTGTTCTCTTCAAAGTAACCGAATTATTCCTTGGAATATTACTTTTGTTTCAAAAGACAACCTTAGGTAGCTTCTGACCGGTAGATTTACAACTTTTTACTGGATAGGTCAGCCGTGTCTAATGATATAACTTGTAAATGTTTGCTAAGCAATGTTACTTCATGGCTGGTAAAATGTAAGGCAAGTCCATGATACATATACACGATTGTATCAAATAATATGACCACCCCGAAATCTCAACGTACCCGCCCTGGCGCATAACAGAATGCACGTTACAAAGTCGACCACACGGAAATTAAAGCAGCCAGCGAGGGCAGATTCTTGACCTTATATCAGATGGAGACACCACTGACTCTGCCGCCATAGGTCACAGCTAATTGTTGGCTTGACGTCACCTTTACAGGGCTTAAAACAGAACTATAATTTACCCGTTGATGAAACAGTAAGCTTGTGTATAATTGATAAATATTATTGAATTACTCATTTTATCTGTCTATACGCCTTGAAGCTTTTGTTCCATTGGTTTCAAAGCAGCTTCTTTACTGAGGAGCTGCACGTCGTGCTTATAGATATGACGTCTCTTGCAGTACGGACGGTGACTTATGGCGGCCAGTGCTGCGAGGATAGGAGTGGTGTCTCCACCTAATATAAACTCGATGGGGACAGATGATCCATAGCACATCACGTGACACAGTTGGGAACAGGTAGTGGTTCGACGTACGTACAAAAAGGAATGCTTATTATCAGCCATCGCGCTAACGGTGGGAGCATCTCAGAAACTGATTTTCTGCGCTTTGTTCGCGAAGTGCTGCTAGGAAAGGTGTACCAAGAATGGACCGCTGCCCCACCGAGTACCTCCCGACGTCATAACTGTGAAATCCCATGGGCTATAGACCCCATAGCAGCTCATCTCCGTATTCACATTGATCTTGCACCATTTCTCCTACAACTGTAATTTTGGTCTAGTGCTCTGCAGTAAAAAAAAGCTTCTATTTCAGTAGGTATGCAAGCATTTTAAGTAACTGTAAAATTCGATAAAAATAAGTGATATAAATGCACCGTAAAGTTTTGCAAATCTATGTCCCTTATTCTAATATTCGAAAATTCCAAAGAGAATAATTTACAAAATGTAGTAACCGAAAAGTGTGCTTCGATTTACAAACACACTTGCCCGTTATTACACTATAAAGCAAACTGTGTAGATTGTTTAAAAATAATTTTACCACGAAATATCATTAAAGAAATAGCAATTAAATTCTACATAAAAAAATAATGAATCACGTTTTCACTTTTTGTGCGAGATTTAAGACCTGTGAGCAAAACTCTGCTGCTAATAGATTGTGTCGTGGAATGGGAACACAGTTTATTCAGAAGCTCAGCAATAAATTTTTTTATGCTGCTGCTGCATAAAGAAGAGTTTCTTAATGCTGCTACGTAAGAGAGATATTCTTAATGCTGTTCCCATAAGATAGATTATAAATGATGTTCACACAAATGGACAATTAGAAAAAATGCTACCTCCAAATTTTTCCTTGTTTTTTCTCCCCGATCTCTGCTGTCTTTGAAAACAAAAATACCAAGCATTTTTTTTCGCATGAAGTTCTAAACACGTTATGTTTTGAATTCTCACTACTATATGTCTGAGCAATCTGCGGTTTCTCTCATAATTTCATTATCTTCCTTTGTATTTCATAGAAGAAGAATGTGAAAAACTGTGAGACTGCATTTGATAACCGTCTTTGGAAGTAAAGTGCTATGTGTCTCAAAATTTAAACTCTCTCTCTCTTGGCAAATTTCAAAAGATATTCTGAATACCAGCTGGTGTAGTATACTTCTGGATAGCCTCTTAGTGAAAAAAGGAAAATCACATTACTACTTTCTCTCAAGAATTTGACATTTGGAAATTTCATATATTTGAAAAGTTCTTTCGAATTATAAATCACTCAGCGTAGGCAAGAGCAAACATCCGTCATCAGTTAGAGAAGCACCTTTGTTTTTTTTTCAGATCAATATTAATCAGATTTCTAAATATCGCTTTTATATTTTAGATTTTAAAATAAAAGATTTCACGTTTTTTAAATAAAAGATTTTTCTGGTAGCTTCATCAAATACCGTCAGGTATATAATACTCCGAACAAGAATTCCTGAGTGAAAAAAAGAAACTAATGATTAACAGAATAGGATTAAGAACAGTGATTTCTTAAGATCCACAAAGAGCGAATAACGGCAAAGCAGAGAGCTTCTGGCTTGTTTACGAAGACAAATTTAATTTTATTTATGTTGTGGGAATAAATAATAAATAATTTATGTCATAAATAATCTGATTCCATATTTGCACACCATTAAACTAGAATATCAACATTGAAACCAAAGTTACTTCAGTTCAAAGCTTTTGAACCGAAATATGATATTTTACCCGCTTTAAATTGGAGGTTATCTTCTCCAAAATATGAAAATACATAGTCGAGTCACATTATTGTGATCACCTTCTGCTTTTTGACGTCAAGGTAGGCAATGAAGGAGGGCACGTGTCGTAAGCTGGCTTCGATTGTACATAACGTGAGAGCTGCTGGCATTCAGAAAACATATCATTTCTTACAAATTTTAAAGATTTTAAAAGACGTAAATGTGTATTTCTTTCACTTGATATCTTTTTTTTTTTTTTATTGGAGGTTTAACGACCACCGTGAGCAACTCAATGGGCTATAAGCAGTCGTCCGTCCCTAATTTAGGGTCACTGGTTTCCAGGGAAGGGGAAGGAAGCCAGTGCCGTAAGACAAACACAACATCCATGCCTCGCACCGGGATTTAATTTCGACCCCTCACGGGCCGAATGATCGAGAGGCCAGCGCCTTGTAACCACTTGTAGACCACTGCGCCGCAGGGCGACTTTTCATGATATCATTTGTTGCTGGCATGGATGAAAAAGAAGCGATTAATCATATTTTCAAAAAAGGAGACAGATTATCGACTTTCGGGACAAGGGTGTGAAAAGTATTTCTGAAGCACGCGCAGTTTGTGAACTGTTCGCATGCTGCTGTGGTTAAAATGTATCATGATTGGAGAAATGGCACCATTGAGTATAAGCGACGTGGATACTGGGGATCACCACGGACCTCTGATGTGAGAGGTGAACGTCGGCTTTGGAGGTACGTGAGGGCGAATCGACACGCTGCAGGAAGAACAAAAGCTGGTGTGGACAGACTGTAGTCTGGGGAATGCTTTCGTGACATTCTCTGGGTTCACTCGTACCAGTGGATGGCACTAAGGACCGAATTCGTTATGAACACATCCTTGCAGTCTAAGTACACGCATACATGCTGATTGTCTTCCCTTGGGTGGATGGGATATTCCAGCAGGACAATGAGACATGTCACATAGCTAGAAATATCAGAGAGTGGTTGGAAGAGCTTGATAAAGATTTCAATGTACTAAACGGTCCCCTAATTCCTCTAACGTAAACCCACTTGAGCATCATTCTCACTTTGCACAACACTCGATCGTGTTTGTTCGCTGTATGGTTCCCTCACCACGCACCCTCCAGCAGCTATCAGATGCACTGCAGTCAGCTTGGCTCCCACATACCCAGAACACCTTCCACCGCCTTATAGTGACTTCCGGCCCGTCTGGCTGTTGTGCACTGTGCACTGCGATAGTAACTCGGAGTATTAGCTTGTTGTCACAAAATTATTGATTCGACCAGAAGTATTATTGTATATTACATTTATATGCTATTTCTGAACTTATCTGAAGATTCTTGAGTTTCTATTCTTTGTCAAATAAATACAAAGCCGGATAGAGATGGGAGAATCAGTAAAAAAATGTTTTGCAAGTATTTCTATAAAGCGATTTTTGTTAATATCCCGTGGGTATAAAGCAGAACAAAAGTTTCAATGTGAAGCTACGCTTTACTGCGTTCAGAATTAGAGTTAAAACCTGTAGGTACGTGCAGATTTTAAATTTGCAGCAGCAATAACATACGGGAGTCTGAGCTGCATAATTAGCTCGATTATTTTTGAATATTCGCAACCATTTTTATAGTAAATGTTGCCAAATGTTTTTCAAGAGGAAATAAACGAATAAATAACGAATAGAATATGACATATATTTTGATTCCTTTAAAAGAAGTGGAATTTCTCCTAGAATTTTTAGGGATTGTAGAAGATATCAGGTATATGCACCACCTAGATCTTTTGATTCTATTAAGAAAAAAGAATGCCAGTAGAAACACAGTTGCTTATTTCTAGGTAAAAGCAAAATGTTGGGAAAGCGCTATCTCAGATTGAACTAGTTCTGTTATTGCCGTACACCCACACTTTCACGTGACTTACGAAAATGTTCATGTGTAGAAAGACTTATTCCTTATCTGGATAAGCAGTTTTCAAAGTCTGTTAATTGTGGAAGATAGATTTGCTAGTTAAAATTAAGTATTATTATTATTGATAACAAAACTAATTTAATTTAGTTTGCTCTATTTTTTCTTCGTAAAAATATAGATATCTATATTGCACGTGTAATTAAATTTTACAAATTAGTTTTCATAAATTTAAAATGTAAGATAATAATTGCTCTTCAGAACAATTGCTTTTATTAATAAACATTGGTAGATTACAACTAAGAATTAA